>ML211641.1:0-16758 GCA_004369055.1 Polyporus arcularius HHB13444
CGCCCCGGGGAAGGGACGAGCAGTAACCACGCTAAAACCCGAAGTCCTCAATGAGCAGTTCGCTGCGTGCACGCGCGACCTCGTCCCCAATGCGCCTCGCGAACTCGGACCGCCGCTTCTCGACGTCGCCGCCCTCCTTGAGCTCCCACTCCCAGCACTTGCCGCGCCCAAAGTCGATGATGCGGAAGCTGGGGGTGTCGTAGGAGCGCTCCTTCGGGGCCACAGTGAGCGGACCAGGCTGGCACATGATGTTGCGCACGTAGAAGGAGCCCTGTACGGTGTCCATATGGTGCAGGCGCAGGATGAGGGAGAAACACTCCGTCCTATGATAGAGCAGAACGTGTGCATGTCAGTACAGGACGATAAGGGAGACGGCTTGTATGCGCACCTCTGGTCGGCGGTGAATTTGGACGGCTGGACGGGATTGCCGCACTCCTCCATCAGCAGGATCGGCGACGGCCACTCGACCCTGCAGGGACGGTCCTCCGAGCAGTCGTTGTGCTCGTTCAACTTAACATTGCCCTTGTCGTCGACCGGGAGGTAGTACCCATAGAACTTCGGCGCAATCGCGCTCACGGGGACCGGGAAGCGACACTGAGGTACGACGTTGTACCCGCACCAATCCTCCTGCGTGTGCTTGGGAAGCGAGTCGTACACACGCGCCTCATTGTTCAGGAGTCCATGTGCGGTGCAGCGGTCGTACGCGAGCTTCGCAGCCACGGTCACCTGGCCGGACTGAGAGCTCGCGTAGAGCGGGGCAGGAAGCGTGAGAGGGGCGCGATAGACGAACGAGTGGTTCCCAGTGCCGAATCGGTTGGTCTTGTTCAGATAGAGCTGACAGATTTTCTCCTTAGAGTCGCCTTTGTCTTCGTCGTTGGTCGGAGAGGGATAGAAACGCTTGTACTTGATGGGCACGACGTCCGAACGGCCTGCCTTCCTGGCGTTCGTCACATTGTTCGGGTCGTGCACCATGAGGATGTCGGGAAGATGTTCCTCGGGAATGAACTCCTCCAGCTTTGGGAGACCATCCGTCAAGAACGGGTTGCGAGGAAGCGGAAGGCTTGTCGCCCGTGCAGTGGTCGTCTCCCCGGTGGTCGCGCCGCCATTCGAGGAGACGCCGTCGCTAACGGGATTAGCAGGCATTTCTGGGGACTTTCCAGATGTGTCATCCGCCATGGTGATATCGCCGTCTGCAGATGCGCTCGCAGTTTCCTGCGGGAAGTCCACAGACTCGGAGGACGCGCCAGACGCACACGCGGTGGAGCCGCCACCTTTGTCCTTGGAAGCATCGCCCGCATCTCCGGGAGGAGCGTAGAACATCATGCCCGTGGCATCAGGAACAATGTGTACATGCCCAGTGATAGCGATGGCACGTGCAAGGAAGGGCTGCGGGTCGCAGACTCGGTTGAGGAGGGCCTTGAAGTGCTCGCACCAGACATAGTCATAAAACTCGCCTTGTCTGTTCGCAACGCGCTGCGGACCAACATTCGAGAGCATCGGCCCAGTGCACTTCTCCTCTGGGTCATGCTCGCAGTCTCCGAGGAATTCGAGCATCTCCGGCGACAACACCGCGCCAGTATCGCGCTTCCATCCCGCGGGAGGCGAGATGCCCCTCCAGTGCTCATCTTCGCAGCCACGATCAGGCTCATTGATGAACGAGTTCTCGAGGGCGTTGTCCTTGGTGAACATCTTGAGCACGGGCCACGGCCGACGGACGCGCGGCGACGTGAGAGGCTCGTCCCACTGATGCTGGTCGTGGCCCTCTCCGCCCTCCTTGATCATGCTGCGGGACCAGACAGTGAGCGCCTGCGCGCCCGGGATGCGCTGGATCCAGAAGATGTGGTCGACCTGGTGGCCCCAGACGAAGCCGTTGGCCGTGCGCAGACCCGGCGGGGCGTGGTCGCGCTGAAGAATGGGCCCTTTCGGATCGCGCTCCCAAAAGAGGTGGATGTCGCGCTCGCGTTTCTGTTTCTCGACAGTCTTCGAGGGCATCTTCGCTGTAGGGTGGTTGGGTGGAGGGTGGTGGTTGGTGGAAAGCAAGGTGCAAAAATCTCAGACGCGTGGATAGAAGGTCTTATAGGGTCACGAGAGTGGCGAGAGATCTACAGTGCCGATCAAGCATATCGTTGTTCCTCTTTGGTCAAGCCTCGCCGCACGGCCCGAGTGGCTCATCAGGTTCACACAAAGCTGCCCAGAAGGCTGCGCGTTTTGGAGATGGCGGTGTGGGTGGGTGCGGGTGTATGAGCCATGGGGTGTGATGCACGGTCGTCGTGGTCGGAGACAAAAGGAGAACAGTCCTATTGATGTCCAAATGTGTCTGGCTGGCACAGCCACTTCGCTTAACCATGAGTCATGCAGTCGAACAGTCGAATCGAGCAGGAGGAACTCCCTTCTGCAACCTTACAACCATATATGATACAAGCTTGGTTTAAACTAACGCGGTCAGAGTAACAAGATCTATATGTACAGGTGGCCCAATGTAGTACAGCTATTTTACATCTAGTCTACACATATACAAGTACAATGATGTGCGTGCGACTCCTCGTCCTATGTACAGTCCCCATCCAGATCAAGAGAAAGGGGTGCCTCATCCATCGTCCGAGCCTGAGGCATTCACCATGCCCAACTCCTGCATCGCGATGAGCACGTCGTTCTGCCGGCCCTTGCAGAACGCACGCCTAGCTCCCTGTGGACTCTCCAGGACCTGTGGGTGATACGCACCACGCCATCGCCCTAGGCTGATAAGCCGGAAGCTCGGAGTATCCATCGAGCGCAACTCCCGAGGGAGCGACAACGGTCCGGGTTGGACAAGCATGTTCGACGCACGGGCATGTCCGTGCGAGAAGCCTAAGCAGTGCATGCGTTCGACGAGCTGCAAGCATTTCTCACTGAGAGAAACAGTCAGCCTCAATACGAAGAAAGAAATGGGAACGCGATAACGTACCGGTGCTCCGAAGGCATCGTGACTGGGTCGATGTGCTCACCACAGTCCTCCATGAGCAAGATAGACTTCGGCCAGTTTGGGACGTCACAGTCCGAGTTCTGGAAGTCCTCGCACTCCCGGTGTCTCCGCGCCAACGAGTGCATCGTCTCGGGGTTCAAGGGCACGTAGAACCCGTAAAACTTCGGCGTGATGGGCGGGACCGTCACGAGTGGCGCAGGCGACTTCGGGTTCATCGCCACACCCCATCCCGGAAAGCAGCGCGGGCGCATGGCGGGACGATGGTTGACGAGCGGCGTGTCGGGGCCCATGGCCCAAGGATGCGGGTCGGACGCGTTGAAGAACTGGTCTGGGAACGAGGCGTATCCTTTCGCTTCTTCGCGCAGGAGATGGTGAGAACGACAAGTGTCGTTGGCAACCTTGGCGGCCACCACGACGGACTTGCGTGAATCGCCCTTAGGCCCGAGGGTGGCGAAGAGTGGCGCGTGGTACACGGAGGAGCGGCGGCCGCTCTCGATGCAGTTCGCCTTGTCAAGGAACAGGGCAGCTCGCCGAGGGTCCTTCGTCAGCGACCTCTCGCTCTTGGGGTACGCGCGTCTGTAGTACACAGGTGTGTTGCGACCGCCCGGGCGTACGTTTGTGATATCTCCTTTGTCATAGACGGCGAGGACGTCGGGGAGATGGTCCAAGCTGACAAAGGTGTCGAGCTTCGGAAGATCGACCACGGAGAAATGGTCATGAGTCGAGGACAAGCTCCTCGGGGTCGACGTGGGCTTGGGAAGTTGCATAGGCGCGGAGATGACATGGTGCTTGCCAGAGTCCGAGCCAGACGGGGAAGACGGCGAGTCGTCGATGGGAAAGGTGGGCGCGATCGTGATTGCAGGCATCTTGCAAAAGAGGACGTAGTTGTCGGATATTGTGATGAGATGTGCGATGACAGTGGGGGATCGGAGGGGAGCAGCTGTGCAACGGTGGCGGACGACAGTGGCGGTGGTTAGAGCTGCTTTGGGAGACGAGAGCCCTATATATGCGATAATCGAACAATTAGAGCCGTACACCCACTTGAGAGCCACAATAACGAGCACGAGAGGTACTCACAGGTTGAAAAGTGCGTCGATGGTCGACGCGAGACAGCTGGAGGTGGTGGTCGGAGACGAAGATGAATCGATTAACAAGCGCCCACCTCGCGCCCTCACATGTGCCCTGTATTCCAAACAAAGGACCGTTGATCTCCGTGCCGCGTCCTTTCCCCCCTTGCGCGCATCTTGAAACACCCCATTGCTATACAAAGGACATCATATTGGTTGGCATACGGGCATGACATGGCATAAGTAATAAGATACGTGACGGCGAGATCCGAACATATGAGTCATCTGAAACAGAGAGCGCTGGAGGCGTAGACGGGGGTCAGTAGAGCGCGAGAGCAGAAGATAGTGACGAGAGCAGACAGTCCAAAAGAACATCCGAAACAGCTGCAGTCCGTAAGAGCATGAGGAGATGCAAGTCAGAGAACGCAACAGCAACAGAAAGCGAGCAGGCTCGAACGATCCTCAGAAAGCAGTGGCTGTGTACAGCGCCCCACTACGCAGTAGGCGGGATGCGAAGCACGGCGTTGGCCGCCTTCTCGTCCTCCTCGCAGAGGAGCTCGAACTCAGCCCAAAGGTCTTCATCTTCAGTACTGGCCATTCCGCTACCCACCCCGAACCCAACCACCCGGAAGCTCGGGGACGCCCAAGAGCGCATCTCCGGTGAGCAGTTCAGTGGCCCCGGCTGCATGAGGAACTTGGAGGGCGCGATGCCCTGATGGACAAAGGCGACGTCGTGGAGGAACTTGAGGGGCAACGCGCAGAGCCGTCTGTGAGAAGGTAAGTCAGAGACAGAACATAGACCGCAAGAGGAAGATAACACGCACTTGTCTTTTTCGGACATCATCTCGACGTCGATGGCGTCGCCACAATCCTCCATGAGAAGGACGGGCTGGGCCCAGGCGGTCGCGCAGATACCCGCAGCACCGCAGGTCGGGTGACAAGGAAGCTTCTCGACGTGTGCAGGAACGTAGTACCCGTAGAACTTGGGAACCACCGGCGGGATGATGATGTAGTTGGGCGTCATGCTGTCGGACTCGCCATCCGGGACGGGTGCCATGTTCGTCGAAGAAGTCGCCACATCCTTCACAACCTTCACCACCTTCCGCAGGATCCTCTTGAATCTTCCTCTCTTCTTCGGGACCGTCCCCTGGGGACCCTGCGGCTCGTCAGAGTCCTCGGGAACGAACACGAAGTATTCCGCGATGTAAGGCGGGAACGCCTCGTACGCCAAGGCCTCGTTATGCAGGCGATGATGAGCGCCGCAACGAGGCTGGGGGAACTTCGCGACGACCCTGTCGCACTTGTCTGCGAAGGTGAAGGCCCCGCGTCGGATCGTGGAGTGCGAGGAGTGGATGTCGGTGGTGGGTGGAGCGAGGTGGAGGATTGCCGAGTGGCGCACAGGGTGACAGATACCTTGTGTCGGGACGCAGAACCTGTCCCCGTCCTCGGTGATCCTCGCATACACCCGCTTGTATTGCACAGGCACGGTGGAACCGTGCTCGTAGACGACAAGCTCGTCCGGAAGCTGATCGAATGCGATGGCGGTCTCCAGCAGGCCGAGGTCTTCGAAGAATTCGGCCGTCCTTTTGGTGGTGGTTTCAGCCATTGAGGCTCCATACTGGTGGAGAAAACGACGAGGATGAGAAGGAGCATGCGTAAGAGATAGTATATGCGAGATTATGGTGTGGTTTGCTGGACCTGGACACTCACAGCTTTGATACCAACGTTGGTGGTTTGGGGAATACCGGGGGGTGGTGCCGCACACGAGGGCGAGGACTCGGTGGAGTATCCTTCATCCGTACTCGGAGAACTCTCCGCCGACAGAGTCTTGTGCAGGTGGAGGGGGAACTGGGTCGATAGAGGCGGAAGAGACCTAACCACCGAGGCGTCGGAGGCCCCGGGGTAAGGCGTTTTGGGCACGAGGCTTTTGTTCGTGAAAGGAAAGCCAGAGTCAGCCATGGCCATGGCGTCAAACTTTTGTCACAGTGGGGGCGGGGGCGGGGGTGGGGGTGGGGGTGGGGGTGGGGTGAAGGTCAAAGCGTAAAGCTGGAGAGAGCAAAGCGGGCCACCGCTTTTGAACCGCGAACGGAGGCCAAGCGGGAATGACCTTGACGCCAGCCCACACTCGTCCATGCGATTAGCATCCTTCGCGTCCCGAGCAGCCGACCGATGCTCCCGTAACGTGATGGCGCGACCGACCCTCGGTGCGGAATGTATCGGGAAGATACCGACTGCGTTCGCACGAGCGTGGACTCGAAAGTTGATTGTGGCAGCCCGCCGCCAGCCGCCCTCCAGGGCAGAATGGCTCCCACCGTCCGTTCGCTTCCTGCTGGTGGTGGTGGTGAGTACATCTGCTCGCAATATGCCCGCGTGCTCGTGTAGAAAGGCTTCGACTGTGAGTGCATGCAGTCGAACCGCAGGAAAGGGGAGCATGGTCACCTCGTCCGATGTGTATCTTCGCCGACGACGTCTCGTATACGCTCTCCACATCCGCGCAAGCGTGCTTCCAGCCGCATCTTGCCGTACGCGAGTGCTGGGATGGCCATGGATCTCAGCCCCGGATGACAGAGATTCGTTCCCACAGTGACACCAGCGGAGTTTTGAACCGGAGTCACGGACAGATCATCGACGCGCCGTTCTGATTCCCCGCATACTCGCCGGTGGCCGTCCTGTGCTTATCGGTTCATTCGCAGTCAGCAGCTGACGGCTTGACAGCGATAGAGGAGAATACTTACACGCACAATAGGCGGCGATAGTCGACGGACGGCCATTGTCCGCGACCGATCGCCCCGGCGTGCCTCTCCGGGCCTCCTCGCGGTTGTCGCACGCGGGCACACGGCATATTGCTTGATGCTCTCCCCTGCACGGACAGTAGGAGCGCGCGACCTAGGTTCCATGTCAGACTATGAAAGGATCATCGCAGAAATTACTTGCCTTGACAATTTATACTGCAATAAGTACAGTGCACTGAGTGCAGCACTGACTCGCGGGCGACAGAGTATCAGCGGAGGGCTGTTGTCCGCACCCAGTGATCCCCGTGCGTCTCTCCGGTCCCCCGAGGATTGCAAGCAAACGGACTCGGAGCCGGCGTCGGTGACGATGCCGCCAACAAGTGCTTCGAGCTGTCATCTGGACGGTCCGGGTCAAAATGGGATGGTCGACGGGGTAACACACGGCACAGACCTAGGGGAGCCCGCCAGGGTGCGCGAAGTCAGGCTACTGTTTGTTGATCTTGTGCACATGAAGTTCTGACCTTGAAGAGAATGCCGTTTTGAGGAATACTGAGGAATGGCAGACGCAAGTAGTAAGTGTCTAACGCGCGGACGGCTGATACTCACGATGAAGACAACAATCACTCCCTGGCACTCTGTGTCGTTGCCAACATCGAACACCGATCGACAACACTGCACAGGCTCTGGGCGAGATGGTCGCAAAAGACACTAGAAGACGGCTGCCGGGAGGACGAGTTTGCGTGACCTAGCAGCCATGTCAGACTATCTGACAAACCATAGACTGTATGTACTTGCCTTGCAAGTTGCAGGAATATTCACCAGATGCTGACGATCAGTAGACGGATAGTATCCTAACAAGTGGACGCGGATACTCACGACAAAGCCAACACGCACTCGACAGTCTGAGCCTGGTGTAAGCACTCTGACGGTTTGGCCGGGAAGGAGTCAATTCTACTAGTACGTAAGGTATGTATGCGACGGGAATAAATAGTGCGGCATGGAGAGCTGCACCCCCGTCCACCGCTGAAAGCGCCGAGGTAGGTAAGTAAGTAAGCAAGTAACTACGTCGAAGGTGAATGGAGCAAGGCGAGTCTAAGCAACGACTCCCTGTGATAGATGGGTCCGTAAGGTCATATGTAAACAGATCGGAAGTGATGGGCGAACGGGACATTGTGGGAGATGATACAATGGTCGGTGGAACAGATACATGGGCAATACACAATCGACGGCGGGCGTCGTGGGGCCAGGTCGTGGGGACGTCACACGGAAGATTCGGCGAGTCGCGAGCGAGGTGCTGGCGGACGAGGCATTCCCTGAACACGTCGTGATAGTCTTGTTGGTCGTCTTTGCGTCTGCGAGAGCATGAGTGAGCATACGGTCGACCGAAGATCAAAGTAGATTAAGGGCATCGCTGTGAGCATAGGCCCATTGTGCACCGCGGTATAGCTGGTCAACGGTCGCAATGCAGAACATATGCGCACATGAAGGGCATGCACACAAGCCGCCATGGAAGCACCGAGATTACAGCGAAATGACCGTGCTTATCAGCATGTCAATCTCATGTAAGCAACTCTGGCACCGAAGAGTTCAGGCGCTATGCACAGCGCTGCTTCCATGAGCTTGTATACCGGGATTCGCCCGCGGAGACGGTGCGGCAGAGTCACAAGACCAGAGAGCGTACTTACGTGGCGGGACATGATGAGTTTCGCCATGGACATGGGGGCTCGTGAATCGTAGGTTGGTGTGACTGGGCAGGACGGTCAGACGGGAGCGCGATAACAGGGGCCAAGGAGAGCACGCACCAAATCGCGACCGGCTGACTTGCCAGTCCATCCTCGTGAGCTCCGTCCCACCGACGTAGCCCGACGGCTCCTCCTGCTCGTCCTCGCCGATGAGAGAGTCCAGGGAGAAGGAGACAGGGAGGCCGCTCCAGTTCCAGAGAGGGTGCTTGCCGGAAGTGATGCTCATGGCTGGAGCCGGGGCGTCGACCCCAGGCTCGACTCGGTGCGCGAGGCGGTGGAGAGAGCCGGAGCCGACGCAGACGACGGCGAGCACGGAGGTGAGAAAGGAGAAGACGGACAGAAGCTGGAGAACGGAGAGCGAGAGGAGTTCGCTCATGGTCGATAGCCGGGGACGGGGTGATGCCGGGGAGGCCTGCGTCGACGTCGGCGGGACGGTGCTTTCAGCACTTGCGGACGCGGCGGGTGATGAGCTCGACAGCTGTCGCGGTGGTCGTTGCGCGAACGAGGACGGCGACGACAGTGCTGGCAGATGGGAGCTGAGAGCAGCCTGGAGTCCGACTCCCACAGCGGGTAGCCGGTCGCTGACGCCCGTCATCGCCTTCTTTCTCATCCTGCTCGCTGTCTCTGACGTTCTCAACGTCGTTGCTGGTCTCTGGTGAACGTCTTGCTCTGGGGATCTTGCTGGCTGTCTTCGCTATGCGGTTCCTACCCTGCGCTCCCCGACGTGCCTATAAGAAATCTCGGTCAGCCGCGTCGTTCCCTGCCCTCATATCAACGTGTCGTCCGACGAAAACAACTGCGGTCTCCGATGTTGTCATGGATTGGAAGGCGTGGCTTTTGTTGCAGCCGTGTCGTGCGCAAAGGCGATCAGAGATACCACCAACATAGTACGCCGACATTTCATCATGAGAACAGCATGGGCATGAAGGACGCTGAGCGAGCACACAACGATGAGGTGAGTATTGTCTCCAAAGCTTGCTGTAACGAGCTCAACACGCCATGGTAGCCACTTTTTGCAGTTGTCCGACGGCTATCGGAGGGATACTGCATCCAACGGAGCCATTTTTGCGCTCGTAAAGAGTATTTATCGCATATATGCTTCCTGAGGCCTCAAGATGCGCATACACCAGCCAAAATCTGTTCGAAAGGGCGATCTCAATCACTTCGCTGCGGACCCTTACGCTCGTGTACAGATGACGTTTCACTTCGCGCGCGCGACACCTCAAAACTCGTCGTCACCGTGGACAGCGGGCAACCCCATCCGACTCGAACCTCCGTATCTCCCCCGTTTGTCGCCCTATCGCCGTGATACAAGGTGCTACAAGCTACGGTGAACTTAATATCATCCAACTATATGCAATTGTCGCTTCAAACCGTTGTTGGGCCGTCCTTTCTGCACGTCAATATGCCCGTCAATCGTCTGCATAGGGGAGACGCCGTCAAACCGATCAGGCCTCAAAGTGCCGATTTTTGTTGTACTAGTGCAACAACGTCACGCGCCGCACGGACGAGTCCTACAATCTCGTCATCATGGCTGGCTGGCTGGCTGACTGGCTGCCCGGTGCGCGGCGCGTAATTGCTCAGGTTCCTCCTCCCCGTGCCTTGCATTGAATGCGACATCATCCGCGCTGGTTCAAGGACGTTGAGGAAACTGCCTCGCGGTACCCCGGATTCGCTGCCATTCCCGACCGCCCCGGGACCACTTCAAAGTGTACACGACGTCTAAGTGCCCTCGCCACATAGGACACAGTTGCCTCTCTCGCAGCATCTCCAATTCCAGGGAGAATGACAGACGCCTCTCCTAAGCCATAGCCTCCCTCAAACACGCACCATCCTCACTTGCCTCATTCTCGTCACTATGGTCATTTCAAGACGTCTCCGTGTCGAGGTACTGGAGCCCGCCGTGCCCGGTATGCCTGCGGAACTGCGAGCCTGACTTTGGCTACGCGTGCGCGACGGTAACTCAGCCCAACTGACCAATATGCGGCAATCTCTCTCCCTTGTCCTTTGTTGACATACGACAAACGACTTATTTGTCTCGGCGCCCTCCCGCCGTGCTCCGCGCTAGGCTTCCCGCTCATCCTGTACCCCACCCACGACATGGACCACACGGCGAATAGAGCACTTCTCGAAGAGCTTCCTCATGGAGCTTGCGAAGTAGCCAAACCGCCGCGACGAACCTCAGGCCGTGTCTCGTCGACCACAAAATGCCACCACCTGATGACCACGGATCCTATCCATCCTCTCAGGACGTCTATATCGAGTGGAAGATTCCCAGATGATCTCCTCGTACACGGAGACGTTGGATCAACGGTACACTACTCTCGCGTCTATCCTGTGTTACCTCGCGACTCTACTGGCTTTCCCCACGGCAAGCGCGGCCGCATGCGCAACTCCTTCCCCGCGCCCTCGCGCAATGTCGCACACCTCTACCTTACGTCGGCTGTCACGCTCGACGCTGGACCGCAAACGACTGTCCTACGAGCCCCGCTCTCGCTTCCTCACCGGGCGAGCGGTGGTTCACTCGCCACGGTGGTGGTCAAGCTAGCTCAAAACCTGTGTGGCGCGCACCAGCGCCTAATGGAGGAGGCAGAACTGTTCAACGCCGTATCCCCTCTCCTCGAAGAAGAACCTCCTCACGGCCGGCCGGACAATCCTCAAGCACTCGAAGTAGAAAGGGCAGATATCCCCAAGTTCTACGGCTTCTACTTACCAGTGCGAAAGGACGGCTCGATGCGCTTCAGAGCTCACGACGAATGTTGCGATGAAGGATGCGAATGCGAGGTGCGATGGATGACACCAATCCTGTTGTTGGAAGAGTCCGCGGAGACGGTGGTGGCAGAGTAGATCTCGATCGGTGCGTTTGCGATCCACGCTCTCTTACGCATGGTGGTTTGGCACCCTACAGTTATCCACTGTTTTACGTGTGCGTACCTCGTTTCCAGACGCGTGTTCAAGTACTGATGCTTCCCAGAGGTCATGTCGTATCAAGTATGTCGTCCATGGCCCAATATAGACAGCATATTTTGCTGAACAGGAACGAATGACTCGGTGTGTGACTCCGGTCCCGATCAGGATGTTCGATCAGCGCATCTCAACCACACAGCCGCTGTTCTACACCACGCTCAAGCTCGCTGCCTCGACGACGTGTTGATGTCGATGCTGTCGATTTCTCCGTAGCGCAGTACGAGTAATATGGGCGTTCGTGGACAATGGCTGTGGCTTCCCTTGCTTAACAGGTGCATGTCTCGAAGCCCATCCCCCAGTGAAGCCTCAGCTGGCCCGGCTAATCCGATATTGGGGTGCATGCTCGCCACCCCTGACGGAGGAAGGAAACCTTCGATTCACCCGATGATCTTCTGTTCTAGATATATTCTGACTCAGAGTCCTTCTCCTGTCCCTCACGTCGCGCCCCTACCCTCGCCGACCATGTCAACCACCACCGCACAACCGGCGCACGCCCCACTCATCGTTGACATGGACCGTGCTCACACAGACGAGAAGGTCGTCGCACGCCTCTCGCCCCCGACGCCTCTCGTTCCGCTTGCGAAGGACGATGACTTGAACGCTGAGGGGAAGCGTCAACTCACGTTCATCGTTGCCCTCGGGTACGATGGTGTGCAGCCAGCACATATGAAGAAACGCAAGGAGGCCGCGGTCACCGGTGAGCAAACCCCTGCCTCCGACGATACCCAACCTTCTCCCCATATCCCGCGCGAGATACCCTCGCTGGTTGGACATGCTACGCCAGGGCGGAACACCAGCGACTCAGACTCGGCGAGGTCGCCTATAGACCCGCCAGGCCTAAGGGAGCAGATACCAAGCACTGGGGACCAGGCAGTCGAAGCCACCCCGATGGAGGTGCGTGTGGAAGACATCGACGAGTCGGCTAGGCCACCGGTAGTTGAGGAGCCGGCGGAGCTGGACGCCATCTTCTCCATTGATCCCCGCGTCTTCGAGTGGGAACTTGTGTACGACGTCTCTGATCCCATCTTCCAGCTCGAGCCCACGCCAGTCGAGCCCGACCTCTCGCGCTACTCTGTATTCGGTCTTCCTCAGCTTGACACGTATATTCCCGACGACCTTCTCCCCGACAGTCTGCTCGTGCACGACATCGACAACATCACGCGTGTGCATTTCGGAGACTCGGATACGCAGTGTCGACGTCCCCCTGTGCGGCGCTACGTGCGTATATACCCCAAACCGTCGGGCCAGCAAGGCGAGTCTCTGCACGCCTATGAGGGCCGGGACACCAGCAAGGCCGCTCGTTCCGCGCACCTATACCTCCAGTCGACGAACCGCTTGGGCAGCGGTAGCCACTCGTTTGTGTATCGTGCGCCGCTCACGCTCCGACTGGACGGAGATTCTGGCAAGTGCACCACGGCGACCGTCGCGGTGAAGACAGCGCACAAGGAGTGCGGAGCGCACCTCATGTTGGACAAGGAAGCCACGGCGTACAATGCGTTCCCGCGGGAGCTCATGGAGGATACTTCTCGTCCTATGCCTGACATCTCCGGCACCGACGGTGCTGCTACATCGCTAGACGCAGTGATGACGTCCGAGAGTGCAGATGAGCCGCCATCTGTGTCTCACTCCCACGATGCTGACTGCCTAGGGCCTGCAGCGCAATCTTCAGCTTCTGCAGAGCTACCTAGGCCTGCCAGCAGAATGCCGGTGATCGAAGGGGGGCCGGCAGTTGTACCCAAGTTCTATGGGTACTACGGCGCGCTCAATGCAGACGGCACTCTGCATAGCGAACGCCACGGCTTGCAGACGTACTGTGATATTGACGAGGCTTGCTACGTCGACTGGCCTACGCGTCTCCTCTTGGTTGAGGAGTGCGGACGCCCGATACAGCCATACTATATGACGCGCGAGGAACGGTGCGTTCACCTTCCTCAGTTGCTGTTTCATTGCATTGCTGACGCTGCGTACAGCGAGAAAGTAGTCGCGCTCACTGAGCGTCTGCATAAGGCGGGGTTCGTGAATGGCTCGCCGTATCCGCGGAACATGCTCAGCCAGCCCGGTCCGTTCCTGTCCCACGCGACGGACGGTCGCAGGACACTCCGAGCTACCGTATCATTGACTTCGGACGCGCAGAAGTACTGTCGCTTCTTCCCGAGACCAGACATGAATTCTTCGGGGATTGTTGCGACGCTGACATGATGAGGACGAAGCGGAATCTGTTCCTGTAAATCGTTGCTTGTTCGGCGGACATGTATCTTCTTGCTACGTAATACTATGGGTGGAGTGGTTAGAGGCAATCAAGGAGTCGTTGCAGATACTCACACTTGACTCTCTCGTCCCAGTAACCCCGCCCGACATCCATCGCTCCGCTCATCATCTCAAGGGATACAGGCTGCTCCTATCGGGAATGTTCCATCTATACCAGGCAGAAGGGCGGCGTGGTCGTTCAGGGGGCTGCTGGCGATGTGTTCAAGGTCCAGAGGCGAATATCCGCGCTGACCGCGAAACGAACTAACCGACGCGTCGCAATTTGGGGAAGAGAGCGGGCTCAGAGGACGTGCAGTGTGATTTGTCACGGAAGTAAATATCGAGATGCGGGGAGGACAAGATGGTGTAGAATCTTCGATTCGCCGGCGCGCATTGTGCACGGAGGCCCTTTGCGCTTGTGGCTCGGACCGGGAGGCGACCGCCTGCGAGGCCCTGGTGATATCTGAAGCGGGACCGACGAAGTCTATAATGTAAGCCTTCATCACTAAGAGATCTTCGTCCGGGACACGAAGACGTCGGGCCACGCCGACACGGATAACGGCTGGACGCTGCGGACAGGAAATCGGAGGAGGAGGTAAAGCGAAGTCCACGTGTGGACGAGGCGCCGCGCGCGCGAATGCGCCGCGATCCCATGCAGTTCTGCCAGCAAGGACAATTGCACTGTCACGGTCATTTCGAGCTCGCAATGAGGTAGATGTGTCGTCGGAAACCTGGTGTAAAGGAGTGAACGTATTGGGTAGCGATGAGTTGGTACCGCCAGTGCTACGATAAGCGTGCCACGCATGTACGATCCCATGTCTGTTGAATATGAAGTGTATGATTTCGTGAACGGATGACACCGTGATGGACTGGCCATCCGACATTGGCCAGCCGTGGCGGCGCAGCTCATAACCCCAGCTCCAGATTGAAGTTGCGTAGAGATTTGTCATCACGGAGGTGCTCGTCTTGGGTGATATTGTCCACCTGGCGAAGCTCTGTTCAACCAGAACTTCCGCCACGATCGGATTCTGGGATGTTCGGCAATGACGGTAGTAACTGTCCGGCATAGACCACCACCGGTGGGGAAATAACACGCCTGTGCCCACTGCTACCTGATGCAGGCCGGAAGTAGTGGATGGGGACAGTGGAAGGGTGATCAGCTGGTTGCCTTCGTCGACGCATGCCAGGATAGCTAGGTGTTTGACATGCAAGGGATACTTCGTGGTAATGCGATTGGTGGAGCTATCCAGCAGAGGCAACCGAACCCGGACCCCGGAGGAGATGATCGTACACTCGAAACGTACTTGTTGAAAAGATTCGAAGATACGAGCGACAAGTTCCTGTTCGGAAATACTTCGCAAGCGGCGATATGACGAGAACCACTTCGGGGAAGAGGCGAGCAAAGACCAGGGGTGGTACATAGGGAAGAAGGACGGAGATGTCAGTGTTGCGCCGTAGCCCGGACGGCCGTCCCAAGCGTCTTCCAGACTGGGCCCCCAAACAAAAATGCTCTGGTCTGGAGTAGTTCGTAGAATCTCTTGCTGGAGCCGTATGAAGGCGTTTCCACCTTCTCCATAGATGGGCGACATGTGTATTCCGAATATCCCCATCAACGAATACGCCTCGTCCTCAACCCGTGTGGTTTCCCTTTGATGCGCCCACCACATCCGCCGCGCAACGCTCACCGTATTCAATGCCTTGGTATGGTTGAGAACACCGCGCTCTACCCCTGTTATATCCTCGATGAGGTCTTCCAGGGACGCTTTGCTCCCGAACACACGCCAGTCTCGGGAAAGAAAGAGAACCTGCGCGGGAGCAATCATCTCCTGCAAAGTCCATCCTCGAGTATGCCACTTGCTGTCGCGAAACTGCGACCCTGCGGAGCGGGGTTCCTGGTCGTGTTCCACGTCCGCTAGGTATACGAAGCAGATCTCGGCGGACGCATACCACCCGTACATCGAGTTGATCGCCTCGGACAACTCCGCACTGCTGGTCTTGTCGATACAGCACGAGTCCAGCCACAAGTAGCGATAACCATGGCTTACAGCGACAGCGCAGGCGTTGCGCACCTTGTCGCTGACGCGAGGATCGGACAGGATATCGCAAGGGATGGTAAGCGGAGCAGCGGGAGGCTGATGGTCTGTGCGCATGCATTGTGGCCACAGTCGGCGGAATGTCCTGGTCCATACGGCGTGCGCTATATCCTTCGCCGTACCAGCACGGGACTGGGACTGGAACTTCATCTTGACGTCCCTTTGGATTTCGGCCAGCTCCTGGAACGACTGTTCGCCATCAGGGTGCCACACATGAGAGACGATCGCGTAAGTCCGTATCTCCGGCACCCTGAACCAGACAAATTCGCCGGTCACAGTGTCCAGAACGCGCATTATCACTGCATGAAATGAGCATCTCGGGATGCAGCACTATCGTACGTCTAGTGACTTGCAAGTCCCGGCCTCAGGCCGTCAAGCCGTGAGGCCGAGCCCTCGTGCAGGCCGGGACAAGCCGGGCTTTGAATAGGGCTTTGGACGGCCTGACGGCTCGGCTCGATGATATGTGAAGCCTGAGCCGAGCCGTCAGGCCGGGGCTTAAACGCGCAGCTCATCCACGCCATGCAGGTCTCACTTTGGGGGTCAAGGTGCGTCAGAAGTGAAAGAATATCCAACGTTCAAGGACTAACCACTTACATCTTCCAGTTACGCCGCTCCTCGCCGCTCTCAGCGGGCCACAGGGCTTACCTTCTCACTCAGGCTCGTATGTCTGATCGCTCATATAGTCCTAGGGTCCCTGCACATGGTGAGTAACATGTGTTTGACCTCATATGACCTGTATGAACATTTGTAGAGCCCTCTGAACCTCCCCAGTTCGCAATTTTCCAGGTGACCTCTCACTCATCCGAAGCCGCGGCTCAGGCCGGGCCAAGCCCCGGGCTTGGCCTGAGCCGTCCTGAGGGCCCGGCCTGAGGTTTGACCAAGCCCCGGCCGTCTGAAGCCGAGCCAAAGCCCCGGGCTTCAGGCCGAGCCGGGACTTGCAAGTCACTA
>ML211642.1:0-16724 GCA_004369055.1 Polyporus arcularius HHB13444
TGGCTCGGAACTCAATCCAAGAAGGCGCTTGCCGACGCGAGCCCGAACAAGCCACCTCCGAGCAAGCCCTCAAAGCAACCAGCTAACGCGCCCAAGCCTGCGGTGCTCCCTAAGGCGAAGGAGAAGACCACCGACAAGGCGAAGGAGGAGAAAGAGAAGAAGGAGGCGCGGCCGACGCCCCCGCGCTCAGCCTCCCTCTTCACCGCGTTGCCCTCAATGCTCCCCAAGGACAAGGAGGCCCGACCCACCCCCGCACGCTCAGGTTCCCTCTTCACCGCGTTGCCTTCAATGGTCCCCAAGGACAAGGAGGCCCGACCCACCCCCGCACGCTCAGGTTCCCTTTTCTCCCTCCCCGCATTTACTTCGGCGCCTTCCCAAGAGAAGAGCAGCGACAAGGCGAAGGAGCAGAAGGCCAAGGAGCAGAAGGCCAAGGAGGAGAAGGCCAAGGAGGAGAAGGCCAAGGAAGAGAAGGCGAAGGAGAAAGCGAAGGAGGAGAAGGCGAAGGAAGAGAAGGAGAAGAAGGAGCAAGAGAAGAAGGAGCAAGAGAAGAAGGAGAGAGAGAAGAAGGAGGCGCGGCCAACCCCCGCACGTTCAGGCTCCCTCTTCTCCCTCCCTGCCCTGCCCTTCCTCCGCCCTCCTCCGCCCCAGCCGGAGCAGACGATGCTCAACCGGATCAGTGCCCAGGTCCCCGTGTGGCTCCTCGCTGCCACGGAAGCCCTCGCGACGCTCGCGAACGACAACCCGGACGTCCTGACGGCGATCGCGACCGGACTAGTTGCGGTGGGGACGATGAGCGCCGGAGGGACCGCTGCTATTGCAGCGGTCGGGGAGGCGGCTGTCGTCGTCGGACGGGCGTTGAAGAACGCGCACGACAAGGCTCACGGTCGTGGGCCTGCGCAGTAGAGGATCCGTTTTCGTCGGCAGGAAAGAAGGCTAGATGAGAAGGCATGTATTTTGGATCTCCACTCGGATTGCCAGGTTGTACTTTATGGTCGTACCAGCCCGGAGCTGATATGCGTGTATTTATGACTCTTCATGATACGGATAATAAACGGATTGTAGCATCTTCAACGTACCTGCGTCGATGTCAGCATGTGAGGTTCGACGGAAGGGGAACCCGGCGAAAGCACGAACCAGTAGGCGAGTATCGATCAGTCAGAACACGGAGCAGTTAGTAGTACACGGGCTAACAAGAGGATAAGTTATTGGTGATAATTGAATGCTGTACAAATGAGTAGTGTCCATCGTATGCAAGGTAGTCATGAAATACAGTACGGGGAGTCGTTCAACAACTCATCAAGAACCTCCAACTTATCGTACATCACGTAATGGCATGTCCTGGCCGTCTACTTCTGAGACTGCACTTGAGACTGGCCGTTCTCGCCGTGCGTGACCTGGAGCTTGCCGTCGGTCTGCGCCTGGAGGAGCGTACCAAGGCCCACGGCGAGCGAGCCGATCGCGTGCGCGGTGCTGCTGGCGAGGAAGACGCCGCCAGCACCCGCGGAGATGGCGGGGAGCGCGGGGAGGGAGCCGACGGTGATGAGGACGGCGGAGAGGGCGGTCATGACCTTCGGGTGCTCGTTCGTCAAGAACTCGAGCGACTGGCAGGCGTTGACGAGCCAGGTAGGGACCTGCGAGACGGTGGTGACAGCTATGGGCACGACGTTAGTAGGAGCACGCCAGACACGATGTGTACGAACGCTACGTACTGCCGCCAGGCGTTGCTGCAGGAGATCCGATCACTGAAGAGCCGGGTGTCGATGCGGGCGTGTTCTTCGCAGAGGTGAAGAAGGAGCTGATGCCAGAGGTGACGGAAGACGATGAAGAAGATAGGGAAGAGACGGTGTCGACGGAGCTCATCGTGGTTGATCGCTTCGGCGTGGGGATGGGTGGGAGGTTCTTCATCGTCGCGGTGAGGTCAAGCGTCATCCTCGACCTCAGAGGTGGCCGCGGGGCGACGGGCTCTATAGGCGCAGGTTCCTTCGCGTCTTTGTCGCCTCTGCCGACGATCCACCAGAGACCAGAAGGCTTGCTCTCCACTTTGATCGCCTCAGTCTTGCGCGGGTCGATATCCCCTGTACCCAGCGTGCGCAGTCAGCCCCACGTCTACGCTGCTGATCACGCAGATGATGAAGCGAGGAATGATCAACTCACAGCCCATGTTGCGCATCGCGATCTTGAAGTGCTTCCACGACCACTTGTACTTGCCGCCGTGCATGTTCTTCATGACGAGCTTGAGCTCCTCGAAGCGCTCCTTGGCCTTGCCAGCCATGTAGTGCTGCGCGACCTTGTGCCAGTACTCGCGGGGGACCTTGCGCTCGACGCATCCCGCCTTGATCTGCGCGAGCCAGTCGTCGACAGGAAGGTCCTTCTTCGGGTTCCCGACGAAGCGCGGCGCGTCCTTCCACTCCGCGTAGACGGGCTCGAGGTCGAAGGGCTTGATCTTGAATGCGTTCAGCATCCTGAGAGCTGAGTGAGAAAGGTATAAAGAGCTCTAGAGGAGAGGAGAGGTAGTGTTGGGGTGTTATCCGAGTTGCGGAGGTGAGGAATGGGGTATATACCTTCAGCACCGGGCGGCAGGCGACGGCCTCATTGCGAGCACGCACGGATCGACTACCGAGCTACGCCGCCAGAGAAGGTCGTGTATTGACTTCAAAGAAGTCTAGGCGGTGGAGCAGTGTCACGCAGGAACGAGAGACGCGGCGAAGATCGATTCGCTAGATTGACAATGCGAGGGCCGGAGGGGACACTGAGTGCTGCTTGAGGTAGCGTGAACGGCTGTGCGGGGAACTGAGCAGGCTGCGACGCGGCCTCGTGCTAGCCCTTGGTTTCGCCGGACCTAGGAAAACGTCGTCCACGAGGGGGTGCTTACCTCGTGTTTCGGGTTCGCCTCCCGAGTTGAGGACGGGGTGGGGTAGATGCCGGTGCGCAGCATACATATTACAGGACCCTCAATGCCGAGGAAACAGCTGAGTCGCACAAACGGCTATGAATCGAGCCCTATGCATCAGCGCTGCTTGTAGCCAGAGGGTATCCACCTTCCATCAGTGCTCAAGAGCCATGTGTACTATGTATGAACAAGTACTGATCAATGCCTGGTCAAAGCAGATACTGCATATCGCGCACATGCTCACCTCATGACTGCCAACCGACTGGCATCGAAGCAAGCAGAAACACCGGACCTCTTTTCTCATGTAGTCCTCGCCCCTCTTAGCCTCCTAAGGAAGACGGGCCAAGAGTTCGTAGCTTGCGAGACTGGGACATAACTCCGTTTCGTCGTAGATGAGAATCGAGGCCGGAGTGGGATAGGAGATCCAGGGCCGTAGACGTCCATGGCTCATCCGGATGATCGCACACGACGTGGAAGCGCCAGAAAGGGGGCGAGAAGAGGGAGGTGCGCGATAGCATACCGCAAGTATTGTACATCCTGTGTTTGAGATTCATCATACGATTCTTCTGTCTGTCATGGCGCGCACAATGCACCCGGTGCCCGCTACCTCCGTCAACTGCGAACAGTCAGTCAGTCAGGTCAACGAGCAGTATGATGCGACGTACCTTCTCATGCCAGCCCAGCAATACGCTCCCGCTCACATCGCCCCACCCTGGCAGCGCCATGCCCTTGTAGAGGTACTTCATCAGGGTATCCTGCGCATCCGTAGACAGCGCCTTCACGATCCCCAGGATGTCCGTCGCCTTCGTGCTGTTCAGTATCGATACAAGGGTCTGCAGGTTGAGGTTCTAGAGATTAAGATTCGCGTGCGCGTACGATTGAGTTCACCGGCTGCTACGCCGAGGGTGGACAACAAACAC
Source organism: Polyporus arcularius HHB13444 (assembly GCA_004369055.1). Classification (NCBI taxonomy): domain Eukaryota; kingdom Fungi; phylum Basidiomycota; class Agaricomycetes; order Polyporales; family Polyporaceae; genus Polyporus; species Polyporus arcularius. The sequence goes on from ML211642.1 coordinate 3,811, forward strand.
ACCTTCGCGTCCTCGACATTCGGGCCGTATGGGGCACTCTCCAGCACCAGCGTAAGAGCTCCTACATAGTCGTTCCTAGATACATCGAGCATAAGCTATAGCACGCGATTGCACATGCGTGTCTACGTACTTCGAAAGTGAACTCCGGACTGCTGCTGCGTTCTGTTTCGTGTCGCTCAACGCCTGCGTGGGGTCCCGAGGGTCGGATTCGTATAGCTCGGTGTCAAGTAGCGCATCCTCGTCGTACTGATCGATGTCTATCTTCCTGAAGTTCACATCCATGGCGAGGAAGAGATGGGGGTAACGGTTAAGTACCAAACACTACAGAACGGAAGGACCAGATAATCAGGTGTGATTGGTTCAATCGGGAAGCGCTGTTTGAACCAGTTCAACGCAGAGATGAACCAAGCTAACCAAACTTCGCGACCAGCACGGCCGTCCACCTGGATACTTACTTACTACCAGGATAGTTCCCTCGCGACTTGGAGTTCGAGGACAGGCTATGTAGTAGCTACGCGACGCGGTCTGCTCCATATCATGTTCCCTCGTACATCGACGGAGTTGTGAGGAACAAATCTCTGAAGCTGCAATTACTTAGTACAGTACTTACCCCACACTTTGAAGCTTTCTACGCGCATACAGTGAACATAAGTAAGTATGGGCAGCTCTTCTGTAGCATCGAACATCGACGAAGGCCAAGGACGTCGACGTCGACGTTGAGCGCATCGATGACAGAGACGTTGGAGCCGCGAGCGGCAACGACGCCGCGGCGAGTCCGAGTGATTCGCAACTTGACCCTCGACCACCATCATCGCAGACATCGTCTGCGGCAAGGCAAAACTCGCTCACCTCGCTCTATTTTATGCCCAGTAGGCCCTACGAAGCTCAGTCCAAGAAAGAGAATCGTCACAAGTACCCCCGTTCCACTCTCAACAATCCCCGCCAACATGGACAACAACACGGCCTTCAGCGCGCTGCAAGCGGAACTCGCGACGTTCTGCTCAGCATCCCGTCGGAATCACTCACCCACGTCACCGCATACCTCGACCCCCCAGACCTGCTCGTCCTCGCCCGGACGTGCAAGCAGCTCCACGCCCACGTAACCGACGACAACACCTGGCGGAGGGCGTACGTTCACCAATACCTCGGGATTTCTCCGGAGAGCGATCTGCGCGATGAAGCTGGGGACAAGACCCTGATGCTGAGGAGAGAGGAGAGCTCCTGGAGGAAGGAATTCATCTTGCGGTACAAGCTGAGCAGGTACGTCATGTCGATTCGCGCGTCGGAGAGGTGGAATCTTCCCCGGGATCGTTATATGCGCCGTAAGCAGACATGCTGCTGCAACGAGGTCGGCTATATGCGCCATGCTTCCATCCGTCAGCTTTCTCGCACGTCCCTTGAGTCGATGAAGCCGAATTTGCGCCTTGGGGTGCTCAGTTTTGGTGGGCTTATAGAGGGTCGACACCCTTGCAACAGTTCCATGCTACTCCAGTTATGGGCCAATGGACTTCATCATGGTCGCGTGCCTCTCCCGACGTTCCTGACGCGACGTTCTCGCCGTTGAGACACCTTGTCGTGCTCTTGTTTGTGCCACGCTTCACGCGTTGGCAGCCTGGCAGTGAACTCCTTACATCGACATATCCTGACCGTCGTCGACGGCATGTATATCGTAAGAGGAGGCTTGTCAATTCGTCAGGGAGGACATTCTTGCGACACCACGTTTTCGCGTTCTGCACGCCACAGGCTGCTTGCACATCTCCCCATCGTCCGAAGCCCGGCTGTATGCTAATAATCTTTGACAGACGATGGGAGTACTCCCGGAACCCGACCATCACGCACATCCCGCATCACTCTGCCGTTGCGGCGATGCATCTCATGCCGCACACCACACTTCTAGCCGCTTCTCTGCAGTACGGCGTGGTCTCGCGGTCCTACCCGCTTTCCGGCAAGGTCCTTCGAGGTTTCCTTGATGCCTCTGGAACCCTGAACGGATTGGGTATCGGGAACCCGAACGCCGAGTTCTCGCCTCATGTCTCGTCGATCGCTCTCGCATCTGAAGGTGGTACCGCTAAGGTTCTTTGGGGATTCCGCAACGGAGAAGTCGCAGTGACGACTGCGCTTCGCGCCATGGATCACAACAGGACTTCAGCCGCGCGGCTGGTCAGGTGTCGCCCCGAAGACTGTCACGAAGGTCCAGTCGAATGTGTCGCTTGGGCCACCGGCGGCGAAGGGTGTGTTCTTTTCATCAGTGGAGGCGTAGACGGACGAGTCAAGCTCTGGGAGGCTAAGGCCTCACTCAACTGCTTGTGGACTTCGAACAACGCGTCGCTCCTCCCGGATCCTTGCGTGAAAGTCGTCATGGATGTTCGACGGGGTGCTATCTGCGCCGGGCTCCGAAGTGGAAGTATCCTCGTTTGGACTGGCTTCTCGGGACTCTCTGCGGAAGCTTTGGATGCAGCTACGCTAGAACCACAGGAACTACGCGTCCATCCTCCCGCTATCCCACCCTCGCTTACTGGTACTCCGGCCCACGAACGATCGACGCAGGAACTCACGGAGATGCATATCGTGCCTCAGGGAGAGCATTTATCCCTTCTCGCAGCTTATCATCCGAGTCCCGTCTTCCACCGCCTCTCGTGGAACGCTGCATCCAACGCGTTCGACCGCACGCTATTCGGGGAGGAAGACGCAGCACCGATCCGATCCATCCTCCCCGTGTGGGCCACGCGGCAGGGCGAAGGCGATTTCGTGATCGCTGGGGATCAGCTCGGCAACGTCTCGATCTTCCCCTGGCACGCCCAACAGTCCCCGCGTCCGACTCCTTCGCTATCGTCTGTCGTCGGCACCGCTACAGTCCCAGCCGCACGTCGTTTCGTCGCGCACGATGGCGCTGTGACTGCGCTGGCGTGGAACTCCGCCGTCCTAGTGTCGGGCTCCAACCGAGGGACCGTCAAGGCGTGGGATGCACTTACGTTCGCACCCCTCCGCACGTTCGCATCGCCATCCTCGAGGCCTCTTGCTGGTGGGGAATGGGACCCAGTCAGCCAGATACTGTTGGAGCGTGATGCAGTGGTAGTCTCGGTCGGCAATAAGGTCCTAGCTTGGAAAGCCGGCCCGGTAGGCAAGAATGTCGGACATGGCAAGGGCAAAGTGCGTGCCACGGGCGGGAGGAGCAGCCACGGCGTTGCGAAATGGCAGCGTAAGTGTCGTTCATCGAGACTTCCCCTTATGTGTAAATGACGCAGATGCTCACGAGCGATTGCGCATCACATAGAACAAATCGAGATGTATCGCGACATTGCCGAGTCTCAGCGGGAGCTTGCGGAAGAGCAGAAACACACCCGACGCAAGTTCGGGCAGGAGAAGGACCAGCTGTCTACGCTCGCTCATCTTGGACTCAGCGAAGTCGAGGCGGTCGAGTACGTGCTCATGCTCAGCCGCGACGAGGAACAGGCCCGTCGTGAGAGCGCCGCCGAGCGTTCGCGGCACGATTTTGGCGAGGAGGGCGTCTTCCTTGCAGACTTCGACGACGTGCCGACTCCCATGGCGACACCAAGCAATCCGTTCGGTTCTGCGTCGTCGTCTGTCGTCACCTCGAGGACTTCGTCGTTCTCGGCGCATTCATCTCCTTCTCCGCCGTCGGGTAGCTACACAAACGGCATGCACGTCGGTCAGTCGTTCCCGCGCGCCGCGCCCTCGTCGTCAAACCACAAGGTCCAGGTCTCGCCTCGTGCGCACCCCGAACCCATGGAGGCTGGCTCCAGCACGAGTGCCAGCCCCTTGCCGAGTAGGAGCGCGAACTCAAGCGTTGGGATCGTCTCCACGTCAACCTATGACCCAGAGCAGTTCCCCGCCGTAAGCCGCACGCCATCGTCGGCGTCCGGGTCCAGCGTCAGGGACTCCGCACCTGGCAGCCCGCAGTCTGTCAGGAGCGCGTGGAGCACCCCCTTGCGCTCGCTGCATTCCTCTGGAGCGCCGTCGCCGTCTAGGGTGGGCGGCATCGTGTCTCCATCGCAGAGTCCCTCGCGTTCGATGTCGGGCGCACTTGGTTCTGCCCGTCGTGCGGCTCCACCTGTGTCCTATGCTGAAGAAGACGAGGATCTCCGCTTCGCAATAGAGTTGAGCCTGGCTGAGGCTCGGAGCCGCGGAGAGAACGTCTGAGCGCGGATTGAGGCGTCCGCGATGTGGTTTCGTCTACGTACGCCACCGAATTTATCAACGCATTATGGCTGATCATTCCTATGTCCCTTCCGTCTACAGAGGAATTGTGCACTGGACATCTCTACAAGATAGAAAATTTTATACGCTCGTATGCACTGTTCGTCGTTGGAAATATATGCCGCCTTCTGTTTCACCTCACCTCAAGCTCAAGACTGCCGCCCGCGAATGAGTCATCACTACATGAAACAAGAGTTCGGCATATTGTTAGGACTCCCGCGATACGCTCTCCATCAACTGAACACAGTGTCCACAAGATCAGAACACTGTCGGAGACATGCGCTCACACCGCCTATGGATGACCGCTCAGAGTCGTGCTCAGGACGGCTGCAGAGTAGTCGCCGTGCAGTGTCCACAATCCGACTGTGGTCATGAGTGTACGGGGACACCGAGCTGTACCATCGGGTGTACTGTACGCTCTCTACGTCACCGTGAGTACAAGTATACATCTGAGAGCTGGTCGCCTGAGCAGTAACCCCCTACCAACAGCATTCGCGTCAGCATGCTCTCCTATCTGAGTTGGTCGGCCACCTGCGACTATACAATCCGCCGCTTGTCGAATGTGAGTCATATCCTGCCTGATGTTTCATGTTCACGCTACTTGCCTCACTAGCAGGAGCGCGTTAGCTTCGGTCCTTCGTTAGCATGAAATCTCAATGCCGCTGCGGCGAGGCGTAGACTTCCCTTTACCTCCCAAGTATATTGATCCTTCCGGCATCGGACTGCGCCCCTCCCCTGGACGTCATCGCGGTTCGCTCGTGCAAACGATCCCTGACACACTAGGCTCAATCGTGCCCGCCACGAGCCACGTCGCCTGAAATTGTGATCGGTGCACGAGCAGCGCCTTCATTCTACCGTGCAGTATGAGTTCAACTATTGCGACAGGGTTTGGTAAGCATGCCGACTTCACTGTTGAGGCGAAGGCCGCAGGCTCATCGATTTGCTAGATACCACGCTATTAGTCAACCCTTACTCTTCCTCGAGGTGACGCATTCGATCACTTACGCGCGAACGGTCTCGTTACCAAGACACTGCTAAGACCGTGTTTGTACTCCAGAGTGATGCCGTCTCACGTCGTGAGAGAGGTGTGTACAAGGGATTGAATGTCCGCGCTCCGCTGACGGAAGATGACACCGTCACATTCGACCATAGATGTACGTCCGCCACCTTCGTATCCCGAACAAAGTACAGCCTGCGCCCCTCCCGTACGACACTGGCTGATTCTGTCTTAGTGTCGAATTAGTGCCACCTCAAGGGAAGGGCACTTGATCGGCGAGCGATACCAACCTCGTGGCGGTTCACCCGCGCCATTGTTCGTAGCTAGACTTCTCCGGTAGCGCGAATTATGCACGGGATTCGTTATCTGACCAGTCAACTCAGCCATCAGCAACGCACTGGGCGAGAATGGCTCGTGTTCAACGTTGATCTTGCAGACTGAGCTCGTGCGTCCGGCGTCAACGTGAGTGCTTCGGAAGCCCATGCGCATTGCTGTGTCTCTGCTGAACTGCTTTTCACACCACAGCTCATCTTCCCGGCCCTGCCGAGCAATCAAGTTGTACAGCATGCAATCCTTTGCTGGAAGCCATCAAGTGATGTTCCAAATCTTGAGTGCCGGCATAGCGCGTCCTTAGACCCGTTTCGTTTCCCAGGTTTCGTTGTGAACGCTTTCTGCGAACGTCGGCGATAATGTTTGCTGACACGCTGTTCCAAGACTACCGGAGGTCACGGAAGACCCGGGGGGGAACAGGATAAGTCAAGGCGGACCGCATCCCGGGATGTTCACTTGCAACCTACTTCTTCGTCTCAGGAAGCTTCCATCCGCAGGCTGATTGTGGACCCACAATGTTATCGATCTCTAAAGACCACTCGGTCGAAGAACTTTCCGCGCAGCTTCCCCGGTCTTCTGCAACTATTGTTGTCTGCTAAGCATGTTGCGTGAGCACCTATGCCCACTACTTCATTGGTGTCACGGTGCGTGGTCGAATACTGTCACTGATATGCGATCGTTGGCCACATCGTGCGTCCGGACAACTGATGATATGAGGCAGCGCCAGGGTGCGAGTGTGGCTCTTGCTCTCGCACATGCCTAGCCTGTACCGGATTCACCGTTCCGTGCTTGTACTGATGAGGATGCACGTAGGTCGGCGTCCCGGTCACTTGACTTTGGCATGGTCGTCACTTCGTGGATCGATGGATGATCTCAGAGACTCTAGAGACTCTAGTCGACTTATGGCAAATCGGCAAATCGCGACTCGCAGGTCCTGCCAGCCTCCTGCAGGTGCGATACTGCCAGCCCGTGTATGGTGCCTTTGACCCGTACTGAATGCCACGCGGTTCAATCCATCGTTGCCAGCAGGCGCAGCATGCCGCGGCACAAACCATCGGGAACTTGGAAGTATACTCCCATCAAAACGCGGCATCAAAAACGCTGGCGGAGTATGAGAGAGTATGAGATACCAACGTACTGGGCGCGCCTTGCGGCCGGATATGAAAATATCGCTGCGAGCGAATGTACGTATATTCCACCGAACGCATCATGGCATCGCCATGCTGAGGTCCAACTTGGCACAGGTCGATACAACAGATCTTCGTTGCCCACCGCGAGGCGTTACAGGGCGGTACGGCTCGCTCAGCGAAGTGTCACTTTTAGCGTCTGTGGGAGTGGGCCGGAGATCGTCCTTAGCGGACCCGGACCCGCGCCTGCGCCCCCTTGTCGTTCTCGGGCGTAGTTGAGAGGAACCGAGGCCGCTATGCCCTGGATGGACTGTAAGCCCCGACATACAGTGTCGTCCGATCGCGCGAAAACACACGGGCGGCATGAGGCGCCGTGCAGACGGAGGAGTCGCGAAAAATGGTACAAATAGCTGCGTCCAGGGTCGCGGTGCTGCAGGTCATTGGTCGCCTTTCACTCGCTGCTTTCCCCCGCACCGCCGAACGTCATGAGCGTCGAGCAGCTTCGTCCTTTTCCTTCACACTTCCGCCTCAAGGACCTCACCTCAGTCACTGCCCCCGTCTTCGAGTTCAAGCTCAACCCTCACCAGGAGGAGGCAGCACTCGCAACGAACGCGTGGTTTGATAGGTGAGAGGATGACGTTCCCCCGACCGCGATGCCATGTCATGCTGATTATGGTCTACATAGGCGGAACGTGTACCATGGACTCAAGAAGAAGAAGTTCCTTTCCCATCGCTTCGACTCGTATGCTGGGATGAGTTTCCCAGATGCCGACGTCGCGCACTTGAAGACGTGCATCGCGTTCTTCTTGTGGGCGTTTTCGGTAAGCGAGCCGCCGATCTCCGCAACCATTGTTTTTCTTTGACCGCGAGGCGTTGTTTGTCCATGTGTTGCTTCTATAGTTCGACGATCTCTCCGACGAAGGAGCTCTCCAAACTAAACCCGATGCCGTGCAGATTGGGGTTGACATCTCCATGGATGTATTGAGGAACCCGGACGCCCCGGCACCGAACTTCCCGTATGCTGCTATGCTTCACGAGTACGTTCGAGAGTCCAGACCGTCGCTGCGCGCACCTTGCTGACGTTGCATTTCTCTTCAGCATATGGAGGCGGTTCAGGTCCACGGCTAGCCCTGGGGCTTGCAACAGGTATGCATTTGTTTCTATGGCGTTAGATGCAGAATCGCTTGTTTCTGACGCCTCGCTTGTGCAGATTCTTCCGCGCAGTCGAGAGCTGGATGAATTCGCAAGTTGAGCAGGCTCGCAACCGGGCGACGGACGAAATTCCTTCGGTAGAGGACTTCATCATTCTTCGCCGGAGAACCATCGGCGGTCCGATCGTCGAAGGTGCGTTCAACACTAGCTGTATGTGCATGTGCAACGACCTGACATCTGCTTAGCGATGGTCGAGTATTCGCTGGACTTGCAGATCCCCGAGTACGTGTGGGACCATCCGATTCTCCAGGAGATGTCGAAGGCTGTCATCGACATCATGACTTGGCCAAATGTGCGTCTTTCATGCACATTCTATCCGCTAGTACTCACGAAACTCAACAGGACCTTTGTTCCTTCAATGTCCGTCGCATCCAGAGCAAATGCTTCGTAGTTTCGCTGACAACTTCAACAGAAAGAGCAAGCAGACGGAGACTTCCAGAATCTTGTCTTCTGCATCATGATTGAACGCGACTGCAACCTCCAGACCGCCCTCGATGTACTCACCGAGATGCTGGCCCAGCGAGTGGCTGACTACGCGCGCTTCAAGTCCCAGCTGCCGAGCTTCGGCCCCGAGGTCGATGCCGAGCTCGCGCGCTACAACAAGGCCATCGAACAGTACACTCAGGGTACCGTCGTATGGTACTACTATAGCCCTCGTGAGTGGTCCGATTGACACTTGTGTATCCGGTTATTGACAGCTTCTGTCAATGTGCCTTCGGGCCTCAGGGTATTTCCGTGGGCAAGACGTCTCGAACAAGCCGGAGATCGTGGTTCCAGTGTACGAACGAAATGTACCTGCCGAGGAGTCCACCGCGCCTCCCACGCCTGCCAAGATGCGCTCCATCGTCCCCTCTCAGCTCTCGAACTTGAAGAACTTTGCGGAGGCGCGCTTCAAACTCCCACAGTTATCGGTCAGATATCACGCCCGTCTATCCTTATTGCTCGTTTCTTCAGTCGCATGCCTCCTTTACGTCAGTTATATCAGCTTCCCCGCACTCCCGCCGCTCAGCTCGCGCACCGCTTTCTCGCACTAATCTCCCTTCAAGTCAACTTCGACTTCGCTGTCATGTCGCTCACGATTCCACACGTCCTTCTACTACGATCCCTCATCACGTCCCCCGGTCGATGATCGCATGATCGCACGATCACTTTCACGCTTCTGTACGTTACCCTCGACGCCGTGTACAGTACTTACACACCCCATCTGTCCCCTCAGCCCCTCCTACTCCCGGTTGTTATACTTATAGCCACGCTCCCATGCCGCTCTAGTTTTCAGTACTTCAGCTTTCTAGCTATCGATTACCTGCGACGCTTGTACCCATCGTGATGATAAGATGATGTCTTGCATACCAACATTCGCGTGCATGGATTGTCCAGCAGCCACATCAACGGCGACTGCGCCGACGTTCAAAAACAGCATGGGAAGACTTTCATACATACATAAGCGGAGACAATACACTAAAACAAGTGCTACTGTACATGGTTAAGCTGTCCTCCGGTGCGCTTAGGCGGTGGTCGGGGGCTGCTGAGTGGGGAGGGCAGGGTTCTGCACATCCGTGAGGACCTCGTCCAGAACGGTGACACGGCGGTTGTCGATTCCCTTCACGGAAGTGTCGTGGGAGACGCTGCACCAAACCCATCATCAGCGTGAGTTGATAATATTAAAGAACGGGACATACACAACGTTCAGAGACGAGGTGACGGTGCTCGAGGTGTGGTGTCCGAGCACGAAGAGCTTGCCGAAAACGACAGCCTTGAAGAAGAGACCGACCGTTCCGGTCTGCAAGGTCGACGGTGTCAGCCACATAATCGCTAGGGGACTCTCCTGAGCGAGCACTCACCACGACGGCGGGGCGGTCCTTAGTCGCATCAGGGACGGAGATGACTCCGCTGAAGGACACGTCCGCGCTGACGTCGTTCGTGATCTCGCCCATGATCAACTTCTTGTACTGGTCCCGGGACATGGACTTCCCGTTGACCTTAATCGAGACATGGTGCGAGATGAAGGTGTCGAATGCCGTGTTGAAGTCGTCGGCAGTCTTCGCGTTGTAGAGGGTGGTGATGTGTTGCTGGACCCAGTCGGGGAGGAGAAGAATGATAGGCTCAGACATGACTGCGGTGTATTTGTGATGCGAGGGAAGAGGAAGAGTGGATATGCGAAGGCGAGCTGTTGGGTGGCTGATGAGGCCAGGACACGAGAGGATGCAGCCCTCTTATACGTGTGCGTTCGCTGTCGCCCGTGACAAACTGAGCCTGGTGACGCGATGGTTCCGAGGCAGCTCAAGCGGAGGCCATCCCTTCAGCTGCTCGGTCATATGTCTAGGACAGCCTGTGTTTGTACTGGGGTAAGTTGTGGTGAGCTACCCCTGGTTATGATGCAATGCAACGGTGCTGACCATAAGCCGGAGCGCGCTGGCATGCACACGTATCCGTTCATGAAACGGGTCCGGGTGGTGGGCGGGAACACAAAGCGCATTTCCTGCCAGCGGAGCGCACCAGACTCGGTAGGTATCATGACGTCCGCTGAACAGGGTAGCCGGACGGCGGGACTGCAGCACCGGTCGTCGGATGTCCTATGGTGAAGGTTCTCCTCCAGGCTGCGACTCGGGGCGCTCGGATAAGGGCTCCATTCTCCGGACTGACCTCCGCTGGTACCGGAGGGAATCGTATAAGTCTTCCTGGGGCACCGTAGGTCGTCAGCGGGTTTGATTCCAGACGCAACAGGTTAACGTAGAGATGAACGCACAGTGACGGTCCCATGGGGAGCGGGCAACAATGCGCTAGATAGGCGCAGCATCGCCCGCACGGTGACGGTGAAGGCCTAGTGCTGCGAGCCCTTTCGGAGCTGGAGGCCTCCGACTTGGAAGCGACCATCTGCCAGCGATTCGACGAGGACGCATCAGCTTTGGAGGTCGCCCTGAACGCGCCTCGCTCGATCTCGACGGAGGAACAGGTCAGGACCTGACTGCGCCCATCAGTACACTGGTCGCATCGCTTAAAGTTTAAGTCACCGCTTCTACGAAGCCCTGTCTGTCGTACGTACCGATATGAAGCTCCGAGTGTCGCTGACCCACACCAGAGAGGAAAGCCTTCAGGCTGGCGAATGCAAAACCTCCGATGCAAATCCGATGGTTCCAGGTGAATTTTCTGTGTACTGGGCGCCGCTTACTACGGGACAGAGTACTTAGCTTTAGACGGTCGCACATCACCAAACTGGGGGAGTTCCGAGAGCGCATTGTAGTCACTTACCAAGTACGCGGGTACATGATAGTTGCCCGTCACCCACCGCCGTGTATGGTAGCACAGCGTCTGCGGAGGCCGTGTATGATCGTACAGACTCTCCGCAGGCCATGTATGGTCGCACAATGTCTGAGACGGCTAGGGTATGTAGTACTGTCACTCCCAACAGCGTGTGCTCCTCCTCCAAGCTCTCTTCCCGTGGTCCGGGGCCATCTTGACCATGGCTCCGCGAGCTGCGCTGTCCGAGGCTTCGACTCATTTTGTTTGAGGAGGCACGATGTTCTGACGGATGGCTAGTAGCTCTTCAACTCCGTGCTTGGTTAAATTACGGGAGGCGCCGTTGTCCTGCAGGTGCGAATCTCTTCTTGTTGGAATTGAACTCCTGACGAGTGACTGTATCGATGGTGGGGACGAGCAGGAGAACGGATTGGGAAGTAAGTTCAAAAGAGGAGACCGAATCGGGAAAGCGCGCAGGAAGCCCGACGACGTCACGCGTTACGCGCTACGCGCTACTTAAACGCGACCGCACCCATTTCCCTCCCTTTGACCTTGAATTCGTACCACCACCATCTCTCATCGATGCTTGTGCCTTCGACAAGCTCCTTCCCTTGGAAATGCGCGGTTGCAGCATCGACTCAAACCGTACGGGTCCCGCTCCTCGCCTCGGACAGCAGGTACGTGCCTACATGAAGTCTTTCAAGATCCTTGACGCATGGGATGGAAGGTGCTGGGAGAAAGGGCGATTGTCGCTCGCGAACAACGACAGGTGCGTGGTAATCATATCACAACTGATTCTATGCGCATATATCCACTTGCTTTGTGTTTCGCGGAAGAGCTCACAAACATCAACATCGTCCCACGTCCACCGCGCCTACACACACCTTTTCTGAATCTCTGAGACGCGTGTGTCGTCTGGTTCCACGAACTGGAGGAGAACGACGACAATCTGGTGAGCGCCTTGCTGCACTCGCGCTACCTCAATGTGTCTGCTTTCCCCGCCGTTCCAGATCTCGTACCACCACCATCTCCGCTTCCACGTAACCACTGTTCTCGCCTCCTCTCTCGCGATACTCCTGCCTTTGGACAGCTCACCGGAGTTGTCTTCCCGGCCACGTCAAGGCGAGTCGGCGGATCGAAGGTGGGGAGCTCATGAGAATGATAGGTGCGTGTTCTTTTTGATAAACTGGGTATATGCGCACACATCTGGTACGTGTACTCGATGTCCGCATCGCTCTCGTCTGGCATGTTCGTACTCCTTTCTGGTACACGTCTGGACTTGCCCCCTTGCTTCCTCTTTCCATCATCTCACGTTCTTTCATCGTGCTGGCTTCGTATTTGCCCTCCTCCTAGGTGTGAATCGTATTACGAGCTCTCTGTACGCTCCTCTTGTATATTGTAGTCTAATTGAATACACATGATGTTGTAGATGTGCAACTCGAATGCAAGGGATGACCAATCGTCTAGTGGGTGTGGCCCAGAGTATGCGAACCACGGGGAGCGCTCTCCGTGGAGAGCTCCGGCGGAGAGTCCACGCCACCCGTCTGGCGTTTACAATGTCACGGCCCATGAATGCATGAAGCACCCTTTGTCACGTTTCCCGCCCCCGCGGACGCTGCGCGCCCTCCTCCCGCCTGGCACGGTGGCATGCCGAGCCGAGGTGGTTGGACGATATGTCCATATCCGCCTTTACATAACCACCACAAGAGATCACACGAGTTCACGAGCTCGAGTTCCTCGGTATGCGCGGTGAGCACTAGTGATTGAGCTCAAGGAGGTTCATGGTGGAGTAG
>ML211643.1:0-16668 GCA_004369055.1 Polyporus arcularius HHB13444
CTACGTCGGTCGCGACCGCGAGACGGGTGCAGGCAAGGGCTTCGCGTTCGTCAGTTTCGAGGAGAAGGCGGTTGCGCAGCGGGCAATGGAGAAGAGGAGAAGGCGCAGCGGGCAATGGAGAAGATGCACGGGTGTGGTTACGACACAACCTTATTATCAGCGTCCAGTGGTCACGTACGTCTTCCTCTCGTTCTCGTTCTCGGTGTCCAGCGTTGACCCATACTGCAAACAGAGATTATGTGCACGATGTGCCTAACTTGGTCTTGTATGCTGTATCAATACACTCTGTCTTCTTCTGGGACAACCATCTGGTGGCGCACCCTGTGCAGGTGTGTCCGAATAATCCACTATGCACTCGGCCTGTCGTATTGGTTCTACGTGGGCAATGATCTTTTCTCACGTATGGTGCATCGACATTAGCCTCGCTGTAGCCTGTCAGGCACTAAGTCTCTTACGCTTCGCGGAGCCCGCCGGCAAAATCAAGTCGTGAGGGAAGGCGCACCCGGGTGCGCTCCGAAGCGGCTCTCCTGAGCCATCGTCGTCGATCATGGATAGTGAGTTGGTGTTGGTTGTCTGGTCGTACATATCACAGTCATCGCCAGTTCTGACAGACTAGCGGACACGCACTGAATCAGAGGCTATTGGCCTCCCGGCTTAGACGGTATCGATGCGAAACATCCGCTGCTGGCTTCGATGCATTCAAAGATGTCCGTGCGAGAAGGAAGGCACTCCGGTCAACTCAGTCACTCATTCGCAGCGTGTTTTCGACTGCTCTGCGGAGTCTGCACGATGGTGCAGCGTATGATCTCTCGTGAACGATGCTGGCTCATTTGACTGCTGAGCGTCACACGAAGCAAAATCGCAATATATCTTCGGAGGAAGTGAGTTGCGGGCACGCGTTCATGCCCTTGTCCCAGAGCTGACCAGCAACCTCAGGCCGGTGTCCGCGGTCTGTGGGTCCAGATCGAGTCTGCTTCTGTGAACACGCTCGGAAGGGCGGGAGGCACGCTAACGGCTAGAGAAGAGAATGATAAGATATGTACAGTATTGAATATTGATCACCCCTGTGCCAGTCTGCAATTGTCCTCAGTCGACTCTGATGAAGCGATTCAGTGCCTCCGCCACGACCGCGTGTACTCTTACGCATAGCGGATTCGGCAAGGCAACGTCCTTATCGGCATGGTTCTCGAAGGTGATAATGTCCCCCTTCGGCGGGACGGTCAATGGTCGGAACATGATGACCCTGTACTCATTTACGTTCTAAGAGTCATCGGTTAGAAGACACATTCGAGCTGACAGACCGCAATGTCGGCTTACCTGAGTCGCTCCCAACGCCGCCTCAAACGCGTCGATCGCGCAATGAACGACCGTGTTACCGGCAATGAGGTTGGATGGATGATCAATGCTACCTTTCAGGTTACCCAGGAACTTGTCGGAGAGCCCGAAGAATAGCGTCAGAACAGTGAATACATTCACTGCGTCCTGAAGTCAGACGGTCAGCTGCAGAGAGAGCGTCTCCATCGCGCATCAGACATACCTTATCAGGGAGTCGCCCCGCGGCACTCTTCCCGTTCTTGTGCAATTTTCCGACGCAGCGACGGAAGAGGTGAATGCCCTCCAACCTCATTCTCGGCCCTCTATACACCTCGTTCGAGTCTCTGTTCCTCTTCAGCCCTTCCGGGATGCCCGTGATGCCGCACTTGCGGGCTTCCCGATTCCTGACCTAGCGGGAAGTTAATATGTATATGTAGCTGTTATACATACACGGTCACCTACCTCCTCAGCCAACAATTGGCTGCGACTCCCCGTCACCCCACCATCTAGCTTGAACAAGACTTGGTCCTGCATCTCTGAAGGCAAGGCGTGCGGACAGTGATCTGGTAGGTCGGGAGGTACAACTGCCGATATGCTTGAGTGCCGCACGACTAAGGTAGAGTTAAGTCGTCATGAGCGAACGTTGAAGAAGTAGAGACATACATGGATGTAATAGATGTCGCCTTAGTGTGCCGGCACACTTTACCAGCAGATTGACCAGGGTGCTGACCCGTTCTTCCAGGGTACCTTCTGACCTTCTTGCGGCTGCACCGCAAGAACAGATGGCGCTGGAGATGTAGCGGGTGCTGGCTCCATGCTGCCCAGCACTGAAAAACAAAGCGTGGAAGATACCGGAAACGGTCGTCTCCGATCCGTCGGAGGTGATGGGGGTGCACCAGGCCGGACGGTTGGCGCTGACATGTTCGGGCTGGAGGAATACGCTTAGGTGCGCCTCTGCCTGACTTAGCAGCACCTGGTCGGACAACCCACCCCTCATCAGGGTCAGGGTATCTTCGTCCTGGTTGACGCTGAGCAGGTGGAGCCCAAATTGGGAGGAAGAGCGGTTGCGACAACGGCGCCAAGGTGTCGTACGTGACGCCGGCATCGTGGTGGGCAGGGTTGGCAAAGATAGAGCCTGCTCGAGGCGAATATGAAGAAGGCGAAGGAAGAGGTGTACCGCTCGAGGGCCTGCTCGAGAATAGGAAGAGAAAGTAAGGGTGCAGCCTGTGCAAGGGAGAAGGCGAGATTGCGATAGCAGTGGCAAGACAGGGAGAGAAAGCCCGGCCGGTACGTCTCTGGTCGGTGCAACCCCTTATACTTATTCGCTGCGGCTGGCTGCCCGGACCGTCGACGTCATGTCTACTTATGGAAATGCCCTGACCATATACAGACAATCAACTTGCCTCAGTTCAAGATGAACTGCATAGCGGTTCGATTCGCGCAATTGGCATTTTCGCCGCGCCCACTCAGTACTCAGTACTCAGTACTCAGCTCCTCTCGTCCTCGTCCTCAATCCTTGCTCTAGCCACAGACGCGCAGCAACACGTCGCGCTATTCACTTTGCCTGCCAGCTAGGGCGGATATCCGCGCGATGCGGATTCCAGCGGCATCGGATGCCTGCGGAATGCGGAAGCCTTACGAAACGTCCTGGGCACCGCTCGCCACCTGTCCCGAAACATCGCGATCCGCCAAGTACCTATGTTGGTTCTTTCGTTAGCACAACGCCATCGAGAAAGGAATGTGAGGACGGTCACAGGCTCCTAAAACCAGCCGGCCTTGCGTGTTCGGTTGTGCTTGTCCCGCGCGCACATAACTCCATAGGCGCCCGTGGAGGAACGGAAACATACCACATTCTCGCCTGAATGTGTAAAAATATGATTGTTCCAGGCACGTCATTGACGTTTCTGGAGCCAGGAAACCGTCAGAATTCGCCATGTACGCAGTACAGTGGGGAGGAGGTTAGGGACCTGAAGCGCCCGATTTGCGGGGCTCCAAGGAATGCTCATCCGAACGTGAACTTGCGAAAAAAGATCGCTTCACATGGGTCCTCCCGCTCGCGCCCTCTGACTAGAGTTGGTTCGCTCCTCGAATGACAGCTGAAGTTGTGACCCTGGATATTACTGGAAGGATTCCGAGAAACCTCTGACATTCGACTCCTCTACTCCTCGGACGTTTGGGTGACGAACTTTAACTGCAGTCTGCGGGCAATAGTTATTCCAGTCACTCTTCATGAGGGAATCCCGTCCCGATCTCTCAGCCTTATCGTGGTATGGTCGGCGACAGGGCAGACTTAAATATCCACTGGCATGCACCGCTCGAGAGTCAAGGAGGATCATTTGAGTAGTGTCATCGCGGGAGTATGTTGAGATTGAACATGCATCTTGTACATCATCTACCCTTGACGTGAAGTCCCGGCCAGCCAATCATCTCAAAGCTCAACTTTGATACGATGGAAGAGCTCTGCGCCCTTGCGCATCTCCTCCGAAGTTGTCGGTGGCGCATGCTTGCCATCAAGGCCGAAAGTCTCGACACCCACGTACTCGAACGGCGGGACAGCGTCGGGGACGCAGTGCGCGGGCGCAACCCCGTAGTCGTCGAATGTCCAGGGATCGCCCGGCTTCACGGGTGCAGTGAGCAAAATCGAGTTCGTCGAGTCCATCGACACGTCGTAGTCGAAGTAGTTGAGCGGCGTGAGGAAGAAGCTGGACGCAGCGAGGTTGGTGCGCGTGTTCGGCGCGTCCTCTGCCTGCGGGAGATGGTGCATGCCGACGTTGACCCACGCGACGAGGTCGGTCTGCGTGATGTTCTCGCCGTCGAAAAACTTGTGGAAGTCGACGACAGGATCGCCTGGCAGGTTCATGTTCCACTGGCTGCTCGACGTCGGCTCCGTGTCCTTGCGCTTTGAGACGGCGAGATTATAGCGGGCCCAGTTGGCGTTGTTCAGGAGACGCTTCGAGCCCACAACAGTCTAGTCAATCATGGTGATCAGCAATAGCATGCAGATTACAACAAGCATGCCCACGTACGTTGTGGATGGGCGAGTAGCCGGGGTGGATGGCGTATCCACGAGGAATACCCCAGCGGTTGCGAGCGTCCTGGTTGACGAGCGAGTAACCACCCTGAAAGTTCACGGGGTACTTGAGAAGTGCATCGTTCTCGTTCTCAATGAACTTCTTGGATATCTTTTGCTGAATGACCTCACTGCCCCAATCATCGTCGAACCACGGCTGAGTGATGGTCTCGGTTGCAGTGCTCGTGAACAAGAGGGAGTTCTCCTCGCCAGCAACGTCAAGGTCAACCTATCAGAGTACTTGGAATTGGCCCCGGGATCTCATCATAAGGGACGTATGTGACGCACCTTGTAATTGATGACGTGGTCGTGGAGGGAGCCCATGGTCGTCTCGCGGATGGCAGTACCATAACCCTCCTGAGCGGGCTCCCAGAAGCCACCCTGCAAGTAGCCGGAAGCGGACAGGCGAACCTCAATAGTTCCATCGATCATGAACATGTAGTCGAACACTAGGAGGTCTTCGAGTCAGTAGAGCGCACTCCACGAAGGCGGTATAGACTCACGGTAGTCGTAGTTGCCGACAGTGGAGACGCTGCGCACGACCAGCTGGTAGCCCCGGGTCGCACCGAATTCGCCGTCGGAGTAGCCAGTGTGGCGGGTGATAGGACGGCCCGTGTCTTGCTCAAAGATACAGATGGCGCGCTCACGGGTGATCGAGCCCTCGAAGTTTGTGGTCGTCGCGGGGAGGTAGATGGCCTCGTGCGGGCAGTCATAGCCGGGAATCATATCGCGGACAGCGGCACCCTGTTGGATAAAGGTTGTTACTTACCCCCGCATGAGAGACCATGGGTCACGAGCACGTACCATACCGAAGAAACGGTCCAGCCATGCAGTCGTGGTCTGCATGGGGTCGTTACCAGCTGGAACAAAGCGTGGCGAGTAAGTCTACACTTCTCGAAACGCTCGCTTCCGTGACTTACCGTACTGCGCCATGGCCTCCTGGGGTGCAAGCTGAAAAATTCACAATCAGTTCCGCTGTTAATGAAACACCCGCATCAAACAGGATCCACCTCATAGATGATACGATCGCCCTTGAAGCGCAAGTCCCACAGGCTGAGACCCATGTCGCGATCAAAGCCCAGGTACATGCCCCATCCCATCCAGCTCACATACTGGAGCGCACGATCCACGCGGAAGCGCAGCCCCGCGAAGGACACCGAGCGCGGGCCCGGAAGGTGGTCAAGGTCGCGAGGCGCAAACGGCTGCGGACGCTTGCGGGTGCTCCATTCGCTCGCGGTGGGGTCCTGGTCGGGACGACTTGGCAGACGCTTCAGGGTGCCGTTGCGGAAAGCGGTCATGAACTCGTCGATGGTGCCGAAGACCTGGTGATTGTACACGATCTGTGCGCGAGTCGCCGTCAGCCTTCCATAATCTCCAGTGCAAAGGCGATGAGAACTGTACCTTCAGGAGCTTCCACTGCTCGGGGTCCGTGCCCGTGAAGTCGACGTATTGAAAGAAGTTAACGGGGTGGAGCCACGGACCGGGAATGTTGCGGCGCCACGAGACCCAGCTACGACGGAAGGAACCGTCGAAGCTGAAGGGCCCAGACATACCGGCGACCAGTGTGTCATTGGGCAGACCACTGACAGAACCACCGAACAGTTCCTGCGAAAGCAACGTCAGCATGCTATTAGGAGGACACGATTGGAGAAAAGAAATGACCTCAGTAGCCTCGGCGAGAGCAGGCATGACCTTCAGGAGGAGGGGACTGAGTTCTGTGATATGTGTGAATCCGCGCGAGTTGTACGGGATAGGGTCGCGGTGGTAGATCTCCGTCAGCTTGCGCATCGACGTCTTGCTGCTGACTGGGACTGGGCCGATGAGATAGTCCTGGACGAACGGCTCTGCCGCGGCGCCGTGGTGAATGATGACGTGCGCATACCGCTCAGGCGGGGCGGCCGTGTCGGGATTGTCGAGGTACCTCACCGCGTCCTTCTTCGCGGGTCGGTACGCCTCGATGCGGTAGATGAAGTTGTCGTTCAGGTGAGCGTCCGTGCCAGCCGTGAGGTTCAAGTTGCGCGCGGGGGCGGAGACCCAGTCGTGGATCGCAACCGTCTCCGGTACAGTGAGCGACGCGAACGGATTCGTCTTCGCAGGCGGGGAGGCGGGAGGCGGAATATTCGCCGGACAACGCGCGAGCTCATCGCCCGAGTCACCAAGGATAGTACCAGAGGATACCGGGTGCTGCTCCGTGGCATACCGCGCGTTCCGGGGCGGGAGCGAGTAGAACGCTGTGAACCCGAAGACGCCGAGAAGAGCAACGACTGCGAAGACAAGGCCCCGGGAACGAGAGGATCGCGGAGTGCGGGTGTTGGGTTGCCCGAGGAGGCCTTCCAGCTCCTGCTCGTTCTTGAGCGGCTCGTAGCCATTGGAAGCCATGTCGACGGTTTTCAGTGGTACACTGGATCGCAGAGCGGACTCCCGGTGTCCGGATGTTCGCTTCGCTCTCGTCGAGGCTTATAAACCTTCAGAGAGATTGCTCACGCAGCGTGGCGCAGCGTCGATGTAGGCGCTTAGATATCATGCAATGTGGTCATGGGTCGTATCTTCGCGCGTTCGCAGCTATCCTTTCGCACATCTTCCCGCGAATCGATGCCTCTTCGCAGTCAAGTCGACGTATGTCAAGTAAGTCCTGCGCTTTACTGTGCCCGCAGGTGGCCACTACAGCAGGAACCAAGTTGCGCTGCCCAGACCTGCGAAGGCGGAGAATCCCAATGGGACGCATTTGAGAGGCCCGATAAGACGGACTACCGGCGCGGCGGAAACTGATGGCAAACCCTCACTGAGTCACTCTCTGGAGGCACGCCTTGAGTAAGAGAATCACGGATGAATTGTTACACTTAGCAATACACTGCTTCAGGCCGTTCCTGACTCCCCTATGTGTTATTTTCCAACATCGGTGCCGACTGTCAGACCTCCCTCACTCCTTCCGCCACTTCTGATAGTAGTGAATGAGGCCCGTAGTCTGGACGATGATACAAGTAAGCATCCTGCGACAGCGGCTGATGAGGTGCAACGTACCGAGCTGTCGTGACCGGTAACGTCTTCAGGCTTGTCGAGTTGCTTGAGGATGTTCTTTGCGAGCACCTTGCCGAGCTCGACACCCATTTGGTCTGAAGACAGAGATGACATGAGCGGCCGATAATGAACAGTCTGCGCAAACGACACGCACCGAACGAGTTGATGCCCCAGATGACACCTTGCGTGAAGATCTTGTGCTCGTACAATGCGATGAGCGCGCCGAGAGTGGCGGGGGTGAGGAGCGGGAAGATAATGCTGTTGCTGGGGCGGTTGCCCTCGAAGATCTTCGACTTCACGAGTGCGTCGGAGGCGTTGGGACCGAGTTCCTACGAATAGTCAACATCGTCAACGTTGACTTCGAAATGATCAACGTGGCGATACTGACCTTGCGGACCTCCTCCTCGGTCTTGCCAAAAGCCAAAGCCTCAGGCTGAGCGAAGAAGTTGGAGAGCAAGATGCGGTGGTGCTTCGAGTTGGCAATTGGGTTGTGGGTGGTGGCAGGGGCAAGGAAGTCGGCAGGGATGAGCTTAGTACCCTGGTGAACGAGCTGGTAGAACGAGTGCTGGCCGTTGGTGCCAGCAGCTCCCCAGATGATGGGCTGCGAAATCGTAAGCCACGATGAAAAAGTACAACAATGAAGGATAGACGTACGCCAGTCTGGTAGTTTACGCGCTTGCCGGACTTCGTGATCGACTTGCCGTTCGACTCCATGTCACCCTGCTGGAAGTAGTCCGCGAACTTGTGGAGGTACTGGTCGTACGGGAGGAGCGCGTGGGTCTGCGCGCCGTAGAAGTCGTTGTACCAGATACCGAGAACCGCGAGGAGGACGGGAAGGTTCTTCTCGAGCGGCGCGGTCTTGAAGTGCTTGTCCATGCCGTGCGCGCCCTTCAGGAGCTGCTCGAAGTTATCATAGCCGATGACGAGGGCGATGGAGAGACCAATGGCGCTCCAGAGCGAGTAGCGACCGCCGACCCAGTCCCAGAACTGGAACATGTTCGCCTCGGAGATGCCGAATGCGGTGACGGCCTTCGTGTTCGTGGAAAGGGCCACGAAGTGCTTCGCGACGTGCGCCTTGTCCTTAGCTGTAGCAAGGAACCAGTCGCGCGCGCTCTCCGCGTTCGTGATCGTCTCCTGCGTCGTGAACGTCTTGCTGGCAATGATGAACAGGGTCGTCTCGGGGTCGCAGACACGGAGCGTCTCCGCGAGGTGCGTGCCGTCAATGTTGGACACGAAGTGAGCGGTGAGGTCGCGCTTGGCATAAGCCTTGAGTGCCTCCGTGACCATGACGGGTCCGAGGTCCGAGCCACCAATACCGATGTTGACGATGGTGTTGATCGTCTTACCGGTGTAGCCCTTCCACGCGCCGCTGCGGACCGACTCCGTGAACTCCTTGATGTGGGCGAGGACCTTGCCGACCTCGTCGACACCCGCCTCCGAGATCTTGAACTCGTCGAAGTTGCGAAGCGCAACGTGCAGGACCGCGCGATCCTCGGAGGTGTTGATGTGCTCGCCGGCAAACATCTTGTCGCGGACGCTCTCGACGTCTGCCTCGCGGACGAGGTCGAGGAGGGTCGCAAGGACGTCCTCGGTGATGAGGTTCTTGGAGAAGTCGAGGAGGAACGTCACCGAAGGATCCTCCGCGGTGTACTCCCGGCTGAACTTGGAAAAGCGCTGCGGGTCCTGCGCGAAGAGATCCTTCAGGACCAGCTTCTCATGTTCATTGTCGTATATCTTCTGCAGCTTCTGCCACGCAGAGTATTCTACAGATGCAACGTCAGTACAGTTCGATTGTCATAATAATGATGAGAGGTCAGAGGCGCAGACATCAACCTCGGCTAACCGCGGGCTTGCCTAGATGCGAAAGGCGCGAGCATACGCACGGCGACCGGTATGTACGGTATCCTGACGTCCACGCTGCAAGTGGGCAGTGACGGAGTGCAGTTGATTACCAACGGTGCCGGAAGAAAGAGTATATCGACCGCGATCACGTCCTCTGAGGCTCGCGGTCGCACATGTCGAGAAACCCGAATCGGCTTCATTCAACGAGTGCACATATGCATGCATCCACATGCGCTTCGCGTCTCTCTCGCACCCAGGGAAGGTGTTGGGGGGACTCGAGTACGCGATACATAACGTCGCTGGCGCACATGTCTGCAGAGCGCACTGTCCCTAGGCCTGTATCTTGCGACATGCATGCATATACGCACTCACCTGCGCTCCTCGCTATTCACCCTTCCAACCCCAAGCTGGAGAAGCGATTCCGGATCCATACAGCCCAAGAAGTCTCTCCTTCCCCGTCCGAATCGCCATGTCGACGCGCGTCGCTCGGAAGATTGCTACTCACCAGTTGCAAGCTTCCCGCTCATATTGGTCTTGGCAGGTGTCCAAGAAGGGGTGAAGGAGGTGGTGGATGTTGCGCAAGCCGTGCTCTGCGGGCTGGCTCTTATACGGCCGTCGGTAACGGCGTCATCGATCGCGATCGCACGTGTGCGAACCGTATTTCCGGGTCGCTCACGCTCACCGTCCCCGGACGGTCACCGTACTTCACTGTTCCCTCAATTCAAAGCTCTTCTAGGACCGCTCTTCTCAAGCTTGCTCAGCCACAGGAATCGTGCCACGGCAAGAATGCCTTTGAAAGGACGATTTAGCTGTAATTGGGTCGGCGTTCCGTACGCAGTGGGGGCCGTTCGACTGTGGGTATGCCGACATGCTGGGCCCGTGCACCCCTGATCATCCCTGTGGTCGCTGTGGGCATAGGAAGTTCTCAGTGTGCCGTTGTACGCTGATCATCGGAAGCAAGGTCGTGACTTACCTGACGAAGCAGGAGCTTGAAGAACGTGACGGAGCATGAGCCTGGCGAGCGTGGACGTTGCATGGCAGCGCGTACCACTGATCAGTCCGCTGCGTGCTTGGTCCATGTCAGGTTCGTGTGATGCTCAGGATCATCGGAGCGGTGTGTTGAGTGCAACTGGACAAGAGAGGGCCGTCAATGTAGTGGGGAGAAGGCGAACACGCTTAGGCGTCTACTTCAGCTGCAAGTGCAAGCGTGAACACTTCAACCACTTTTGATCAAAACCTCTACTATCCAGCTCCAGGATGGTGGGCATATTACGATAGCCCCTCGAGTTCTACACGTCGATGTCAAACATGTTTTTCAAGAACATGTCGCACACACGTAAATCAGCGTGAATCACATCAATTGTACCACACGAGGAGCACGATGACCTCGCCCACAGAATAACCTCCCAGCGGGTGCGTACAGGACTACCCCTGGTGCTGCCATTTCTCGGCTACGAGGATGCTGGGTGGGTCGGCTCTCGAGAAGGATAAACAGGTGACATACAGGCTGGCTCGATACCCTGCCCTGCGCGTTCTACACTCCGGGTCTCGCGCAGTCATGTGCGGCGACTCTTGTGGTGAACGGAAGCGCGTCCTGGCTACGTCTCTGGATGCGTACCAGTGAGGTGCAGGATGGCAGGAGCTGTCTTGGACACCTCGGGTTCTTGCATGTCTTGAATTTTCTCAAATACTACAATATTTCATGCATCGACTTCTCGCGAGAGATCCACGATGTGGCGAGAATGTTTGCTCAGAACCAGCCTCGTGCCTGGAAGTTCTCCAGCGTATCCCCCGTCAGCTCCTCAATGGTGCGATACTTGATAGGCAACAGCTTCCGTTGCTTATCCGTCACGTAGTTGGTGTAGTGAACCGCCTTCGCAGGATTATACTCCGTGTTGCCCGCATGCAGCTGTGGGTGTAGACGATGTGCGATGCTCACTGGAGGCAACAGTGTCAGATTCGTGTGCACTGCCAAGGACGGTATCGGGAGCTTACCGAAGTCCTGCAACTTGAAAGGACCCGCACTGATGATAAAGCGCTCTCCTGAGGCTTCCGGGGTAGTAAGCGCGAGGGTGTAGGCTTCGGCCATATCTCGGACGTCGACCCACGCTACCCTGAACGGTAGGACGACACATGTCAGCATTCAGTCGCAGACATGACGGAAGGCTGCACGTACCCGACGTTGGCCAGTGACTCGTTGTCAATCGACCCTCCAACGACCGCACCATACCACCACACCATCGACGTGTTGAGCTTCTCCGGCTTGTCCACCTCATGCAAGACCGGTCCGAAGACATACGGCGGGTTCAGCGAGACCATATCCCACCCAACCTCGCCCTTGTGCTTGTTGTAGAAGTCCCACGCCGTGCGCTCGGCGAGAGTCTTGCTCAAGCAGTACTTTCCCAGCGGGGAGGCCTCGGCGCCCTTCTCGTTGATCTCCGCGATCGCGCCCTCGTTCCAGTCCGCTTCCGAGACAGTGACCATCTCCGCCGAGGGCGTGTTCATGGCCCCAGTCGAGGAGGTCACGATGAAGCGGCGCAGGGTGGGAGCATGCTTGAGCGCGGACGTCAAGACGGTAGTCGTGCCCTTCACCGCCGGGTCGATGAGCTCCGCCGGGTCGTCCACTGCGAGGTCAAAGGGCGAAGCTCCATGCACGATAGCGTCGACTCCCTGCACCGCAGAGTCAAATGCGCCTTCCTGTACATGCATGCGGTCAGACAGTCAGTGCCAGCACGATGAGGGGGCGTCGCACCTCGAGCATGTCTTCTACGACGGCAATCTCGAACTTGTCTCCGAATGATGCAAACGTCTTGCGAAGATGCGTGGCTTTGCTCTCGTTCCGCACGGTGCCCCGGACAGAAAAGCCTCGTTCGAGCAACGTCTTGCACGTCCAGGCGCCGATGAACCCGTTCGCCCCAGTGACAAGGACCTTCCCAGTATCGAGTGCAGGCATGCTTGCGTATAGAAGTGATGGCAGTAGGAGGGGGAATCCGGGGGATGGGGAGTCTTGCAGCTTTGAGATGGGATAAATCCAAGAGTCCGGAGCTACTGCACTTTTATATGCAGCATCCCGAGTAACAGCGACGTGATCACAGCTAGTGCGAATGGAACTGGCGAACGTCCCAGCCTGGCAAGTACTACTGCCATCTTAGTGCAGATCTGACACGCTTCGATCAACGGCTATCCGAGCAGCACCGTAGCAAGTACGTACGTGGCAAGCGAGATTCCCCTGGCAGCAAATGCTAGAGAGGCGACGCCCAGGGCCCAACTGCCCGTGGGATCCTGAAACGTTCGCTTGCGCAATCTAATTCGTCGAATCAGGTCAAGCATACCTCACGTCCAGCAAATCCACTCACGGGAACAATCCATATCAGTGGGTGCAGAACCCGCTGTGACTTCATCAGGAACGGAGAGCATGACCTCGAAGCCAGCGAAGTAGAATTTGAGTTTGAAGTCCCGTCAGGTGAGAAGGCAGAGTCTCCGAGTCGTCCTTGCATTAACACTGCCAAGTTGCTACGTCGCCTGCACTCGGATATCCTAGGGGGATTGGCGAGTGATTGAAGCGCACACAGGCGCACAGACCATGCCATCATCGTGGGACGCAGGAGTCGCAAGCGACCACCTCCGAGAGCGACAGATCAGCTCGTCTAGTGACAGAGCTCCATTTCGAAGTCGACGGTACCACGGTGTGCTTGCGGGGTGCATGGACAAAGACTATCGCATGAAAACGCTATACGTGACCTAACGTTGAGGTGCGCCCAGGCTTGTATGTGAGTGATTCGTGCGCCACGTACCTATAGTTACCCCAGGAAGTTCTAGCGTGCCCTAGCTAAGCCCCAAGGAGTAGGACGCCACCGGTGTTTGCTTGCTGTTCGGCGACCAGAAGGACGAATTAGCTCGCGCCACGCGCTGATGGATGGTGGTTTCGGGAGAAACAAACCAAGTTGAGGCAGTGCTTTGTCGTTCACGCGCTCACGGACGGAGAAGATCGGCGTTCGGCTGGGCCCGTGCCCAATTGATGGCAAGGTCTCTTCCCCTTTCGACTCGATGGTTACTACTAGCTTCAGGGATGTAGAGGATGTAGTTAAGGGCCTGAATTGCCAGACGTGAGCACGAACCAACGCATGAGGCATGAGGATGGTGAATTCCGACTCTATTAGGCTAACTCGAATGTCGGGACTACTTTACATACTACTGTACGTCTACGGATTAGGCGATGATGTGAGTATAGTACAAGCATTGATGCAGACTCCAGAGTGTAGGTTGTGTCCAGTCCAGTCCAGTAAGAATTCTCCACCGCCTCATACCGAGATCCAGCCGCGCTTGATGAAATCCTCGAGCGTATCCCTCGTCATCTCCTCAGCCGTGTGGTACTTGATGCCAAAGAGCTTGCGCTCCTTGCTCGTGTCGTACTGGATCATGTGGACGGCCTTGGCGGGGTCGTACGACGTGTTGCCGGCGGGAAGCTTGGGGTACAGGCGGTGTGCGATGTTCACTGGAACTCAAAGTAAGCATTCACGTTCGCGGAAGACGGCTCTGCCTGAAGATAACTCACCGAAGTCCTGGTACTTGAAGGCTCCAGGGCTGATGATGACACGCTCTCCGCCGGCCTCAGGCGTCGTGGTCGCGAGAACGTGGGCTGCCGCGAGGTCCCGGACGTCTACCCAAGCAGATCTGCAATCGCGTGTAAGCGTCAGTAAGATGTCTCAGGAGATATCAACCACCGGCACTCACCCGTTCGTCGCAAGTTCCTCGTTGCTGAGCTTACCCGCGACAACCGCATCCCACCAGAGGCGAGAGGACTCGTTCAGGTTCTCCGGCTTGTCCACCTCGTGCAGGACGGGCCCGAACACGTACGGCGGGTTGAGCACCGACACGTCCCACTGCACCTCGCTTTTGTGCTTGTTGTAGAAGTCCCACGCGGCCCGCTCGGCAAGCGTCTTGCTCGCGCAGTACTTGTCGCCGTTCGCCGCCGCCCGGCCCTTCTCGTTCACCTCCCGGATCGCGCGCTCGTTCCAGTCCTTCTCGGAGAACACCCGCGGCTCGGGGCCGTACTCGAGGATGGACGCGCACGAGGCGGTGATGACGACGCGCTTGACGGACGAGCCGTGCTTGAGTGCGGAGTTGAGCACGCTCAGCGTACCGTGGACGGCGGGGACGATGACATCGTTCGGGTCGTCTGCGCGGTTGTGGAATGGTGATGCGGTGTGTGCGATCGCGTCGACTCCCTTGACGGCCTCGTCGAATGCACATTCCTGTATGGGGCGTAGTCGATGAGCACCCTAGTACCGTTGGGCAGCGAGAATACAGGAGCGGAGACGTACCCTTGTGATGTCATCTACGACGACGAGTTCGAACTTGTCTCCGTACGACTGGAAGAGCTGGCGGAGGTACTTCCCCTTGCTCTCGGAGCGCACCGTTCCGCGCACGGCGAAGCCCTTCTCGAGGTAGGACTTGACGACCCAGACGGCGACGTAGCCGTTGGCACCGGTGACGAGGACCTTTCCTGAAGTTACTGCGGGCATCGTATAGAAATAAGCGTTGGTGTTGGTCGGTGTTGGGTTGGGTTTGAAGAGCAGATGTCAAGGATGAGATAAGTAGATGTGTTGAGGCTGGGTTGTGCGACCTCGACGCCTTTTTATATCTGCAGGCTGCCCTTGGACAAATCCCTCATGCGAGGCCGAGGGCGGGTTCTCGCACATTCCGCAACATGTTTCCCTGGGGTGCGACTCCAACTTCGGTAAGCACCGACGGCGTATGTACCAGTAAACCAGACGTCACTTACGACATAGGGTCATAACCCGACCGGACTTCCGGGCGGGCCCTTTCCGTGAGTGGCTTTGTAAGCGCTTGCTACCAGTTCTGAGGGTGAATCGGGGATCGACACTTTTTGCCTGACAAAGTTCAGCCTCCAGTCCTCTCGTGATGACCGCCGGTACGGCGAACTCGACCACCGAACGGAGACTACTCTTCAGCTTGAGCGAAAGCACACTCTAAGCACGCCCGCTTCTCTGTGTGCTGCAGTGCACAGTCAGCAAATAATGTCGCGCAGATGAGAGGCGGAAGTATTTTCCTCCATCTTGCTAGATCTTGCTGGGTGGAGATCGATCAGATATGACCTCATTTCACAAGTTGTATTACCCGCTATTACCCGACTGCCTGTGCTTGTCCTCGTCGTAATGGTGGTGAATGTTGGGTGAATGGCTCACAGAAGGTACGTATTCACTGTCTTGCTCTACTGAGCTAGAGGCTAGAATCTGAATCCTCATCAATGGTGGTCGGTGGCAAGTAAGGGAGGTCGGTAGGTCGGTAGGTCGGTCGAGTCTCAAGCTCTCAAGTCTACCACACAGAAGGTGAACGCACCAACATGCCTGGGATCCGACAGTTCATACATCGCACCTGAGAAGGATTCAACGGACTCAACGGCGTGGTTGGTCAAATCACTACCGTGAGTGTCAATGTCCGATAAAAGGTTCGGGAACAAGTACTTCAATACTTACTCATGACTATTACAAACTCGTGAGATTTGGGCGTCGCCTCTGATACCAAAGGCAGTGCTTCTTCCGGGTTTCGGTTGAGTGGTACAGTACAGTATCGTTCGAGTTTCAAGTGACAGAGGCTTCAGGAGAGTCTGCAGCGACTGGAGAATCGAATTCGAGTGACTGAATCGCGTACAACTTGCATCCGGGAGGTGATATGGCGCTATAGTGTAGTGGTTATCACCCGGGATTCTGACTCGCCATCGTCGGAGAACAGTATTCCCGTGACCCAGGTTCGATCCCTGGTAGCGCCTCTGCCGCGCTCACTAAATCTTTTTCATTTTGCCAGAAACCATCGAGTCGACTGCAGAGCCAACGTAAAAGCCACACGGGAACATCCGCGACGAGACGAACACTCATCAAGTACTCATGCACCCCTCACACAACGGACCATCGGAGACACGACTACTAGTGTTATGCACGGCTAATATACAAATGAACAGTGACAAGTGTGTACAGACTCGCAGAGCGAGCGTCATAGCATGCGGGGCACATGCGGCGGGCCCACAGCATACACAGAGCAAGAGAGCGTAGACAATAATAGTCTGTCCCTGCTCCATCCGACCAGCAAGACCACGGACGAAGGGAAGTGAGTAGTGGCTCGGTGATGAGACCGAGCGGGGCCGGGGATGTCAGATATGAGATGTGAAATGTGAAATGTGTCAGGACAGGACAACGAAGACCCCCGAGCGCGCTTCGGATGTGGCCGAAACACGCAAAGTATGGTCTAGCGTCGCCCTCTGCCACATATGCAAGAAGCCGGTGGGAGGATGGGAACATAGGAGCACGGGCGTGACGGGTCGTACGGGTCGTTATACAGGGAGAGATGGGAAAGTGGACGGGGCGCATGACTCCGCCCTGGGAGACGGATCGATGGCGGGCGGG
>ML211644.1:0-16640 GCA_004369055.1 Polyporus arcularius HHB13444
AAGTCCACCGAGCTTCCCCACGAAATCGCGCAACTGTGCCACCGTTTTGGCCTGGTGTCTGACCTAGCCAATAGGTCAGGCAAACGTTCTGAGTCAGCGTAGTATGCCAAACCTTGTAGTCTTCATCGAGCCTTCGCGCGACTTGATTCAGCTTCTTGCCCACGGCCGAAAAGTTGAGATCCTGCAGTTCGGACAGCAAGGGGTCGGTTGCTGTCGTGAGATGATGTTTACGTTTCTTCTCCTTTGCTAACGAGGTCGCCGGAGTCGTGGAGGATGAAGCAGCGCCGACGTTCGCAGATCCGTCTGGTTGGGTCGTGGTGGAAGGAGGAGAGATGAGGGAGACGGGCAGCTCCACATGCGCTACGCATGTTCGTCAGTACGAACTTGATCCAATGAACTGGACCCTTTACAATTCTTAATCCCAATGATCTCGTCAATGAGGCCCTGGTAGGTGAGCTGAGTTAAAAAGGGGGTTATCATGTCCACCCGTCGGTCCAAAACGATGAGGGAGTCGATCGTTTCTGATGGCGCGTTGAGATGATTGTCGGAAGGTGCGTTCGACGAAGCTTGAGGAGTATTCCGAGTAAGAAGATGTGCGAGACGCTGGGTTGGGCATCAGTCGGAGCGACAACATTTATAGCTGAACACGTACCGCAGCATAGTCACCTTTTCCAATTATGCGAGGGAACAAGCCATGCAACTTCTCCAGCGTAAGGAGTGCTTGCATTGAATCATACACGACGGTCTCGTCTCCATCCTAGCTCAGCGTGAGGATCTCCAACGAAGGAAGCAGAAGGACCACGTACTCACCACCCATATCTCCTTGAAAGCGTTGTCATTCTCCAAAGAGATCACGTCCTCGGCGAGAGGAATGAATTGGAGATTGTAAGAATGCACGGTGACGTCACCCAGTACGCCCTCCTCTTCGAGAATACGAGTGACCAGGGTAGATGTGCGGGGAACCAGGAACAGGGTATATGTATGTTTTTGAGACTCTCTGGCATGCCGTTTGATCTGGTCTTCCAACAGATGAGACATGAGACACGGGCCATCCTGAGGAGACGTGCCTAACCTGCTACAATCTTGACCCACTTGATGAGCGGCCTACACAAGTAAACGATGTTGGTGGATGTGGCGGACAGTGGGCCAGGCTCGAGCCAGAACATCTTATCAACGCCATGATGCTGGTAAGGCGAGTACTTCAGAACATCGGTGGCTGAACGGGGACTGTCTCGTACGGACCTTCAGCAGTGCGACTTCGGTCACCAAACCGAGCGGCCCTGCGAGTGTGGGGTCGAGCACGAGAGTCTTGGCTCCGTTCACCTGAATACTGACGTCGTTCCCCAAGCGACATCTACATGGCTCACATATACGCACCGAATTCAACGCATCAATGAGACCCTTGCGCGCCAGCTCCCTCAGCACAGATACATCCAGCGAAGCCTCGCTTCCCGTATCCGACTTTGACGCAGCGGCTTCAGACGGAGAAGCCGACGTAGCAGCCATGAGCGAGGTCTTGTTGTAAGCTTCTAAGCGCAGATAGGATGTAGTCTAAGGCATGCAGTAGTGAGCAGTTATAGCGGGTCCGTGCTGGTGTGACAGAAGCGAGCTCGGGCGACTCTAGCCTCAGGCTCAGGACGCGTTGACAGCGTGATTTGGCGCGCGCATGTGATGCACGCGTCGCGTCGCCCGTCGCGTCCCGGTGCGTAGTACTTACTACTTGACAATGAAAGGCTTGCAAGCTGAACAGGTATTGCTCCCACTGCGGCTGCTACAAGCAGCCAAGGAATTGTAAGCACATGATCTACAAGACTAGCATGTATATTCATGCATTCACTACAGAATTCTGCGATTGCGCGACGGACTAGGAACACAAGAGTAGAAAATTGTAAAAGCCGACTGCAGACACGGATCCCGATGGAAGAAGAACGGATGGGAAACGCGAGTAGTCATCAATCACTACCAATCGTTCAGCGCGCTCGACCACAGCGTACACATCTGCACTCACGCAATGACCACTTGTGCACATCAACCTGGCGGCTTCTTCCTTAGCAGCCTTCTTCGACTTCCCTAAAGCCTTGAAAACCTCTAGTCGTTCGCCATCATCTGGAAGGAGATCACTTTGTCATATACATTGCACGATGAGAATATGCTTACAGATGGGGAACGCCTCGAACTCAGGTTGGTGGTCCTTCCCACCAACACGCTCTGCAAACCATTCGAGCTTGCTGCCGGCCCACTCGTTGAGTTGGGGCAGGTAGCCCCACACGCTGGAAGGCTCCCGGAAGGTCTCGGTACCTTGACGGTCCAAGAAAGAGGGGAGCATGCCGACAATCATTGCAGCGATGGTAGGTCGTAGGCACCAGGTAGCTGAGATACAATGATACACTGGCAAGGAGGTGAGGTTCAGACGATCTCGCGTCGAGGATACGATATATAAGGCCCCTTGGCTGTCAGTACGCATGATCTAAACGTAATCCACTACCGCAGCACCAGAGACAGGTATATGGAACAGTCTATACTCCGGACTGGGAGGTTACAGATGTCGGAGACGCTGCG
This sequence comes from Polyporus arcularius HHB13444, assembly GCA_004369055.1. Taxonomy (NCBI): domain Eukaryota; kingdom Fungi; phylum Basidiomycota; class Agaricomycetes; order Polyporales; family Polyporaceae; genus Polyporus; species Polyporus arcularius. The sequence continues at coordinate 2,560 of ML211644.1, forward strand.
GAAGCTTCGCACCAAATGTTATAGAGTTTCTGCGACGTTCTGGATGCAGGAGAGATTGTATAAACAAGACGCCTGCCGATACTTCTGGAGGGACCGCATGACTTGCAGGTGAGAAGGCCTGCCAATTCCGTCACCCGAAGATCATACGGCCCGTCTTGATACAGTAGCATTGGGGCGGCGTCCGGCGTTTGTGGGGAATGAGCAGATTATAGGGTGAAACGTCCGTGGTACCATCAAGTACCAACTAAGCTACATCTACTAGTATGCGGTGAGTACGGCAGCACACCAGGAGCCCTGCAAATGCTCACTATGTAGTATGCAAGAACTGGATATCGAGCAATCAAATCGAATTGCGGCGAGCACTTTTGCCTCTTGTCCGACTCGGGGCTGGTTGGCTAGCCTCACCGATGAACGGCGACGGGAGCAGTCCATCTGCCTCGAACTTCCGGAGGAACTCCATGGCAGCATGGTAGCCCTTCTTCTGGATCTCTTCGAACTTGCCGAACTGGAGAGTGCCATACTACACACGAGGGTCAGCAGGCTGCGCTAATTCAAGAGCAACTGTGTATACCTCTTGCACGGGCATCTGCATGTACAAACAACCCTTCATGACCTTCGCTTCCTCGAGGGTCTTGACACTCGAAACGCTGCAAAACAGTCAGAGCCCTGCATATCTCGCGAGGAAGAGAGGCACTTACTAAGCTAGCCGCTGCTGCAGTTCAGTGATTGCGGGGATATTGCGCGCATTGGAGAAGGGATTCCAACGATTAATGAACAGCCAGACTCCCGAAACGGAGTCGCCGAAGTTGCGTGGGGAGTTGTCGTCGATCTGCGGCACCATGGTGAGAAACCAGGGGTACACTGCGGTAGTGGCTCAAGTCACTCACCGAACCAACGTCAGAAGCGATGACGGCGTTAGCACCCATGGACAACATCGTGGATACCTAGTAATGTAAGCATCAACAGATAGAGTGGTTTCTTCCGCAACTTACAGGAAGATTGTCGACTGAGCAGCGGCTGCGTAAGAATCGCATGGAAGAATGCGGTAGTGCAAACTCACCATATCCGCCATCCACAAGCATGCTGCCATTGTCGCATAGGGGTGGCACCAAGCCCACGAGTGTCATCGACGCACCTGAGGTCACACCGTGAGCTGCTTGATGTCATGGCAGAGGTCATAGAGCACACTCACGGATGAACCTCCATGCATATCCTGTCTCATGTATCTCCATCTGAGAAGGGTTAAGGTTGGTGGAGTTGCAGAAAAAGGGCAGCCACATGTCCTCGATGTGAAGGTCGTAGAACGCCTGTAGCAGAAGGCAAGTCAAGAAGAGTTCTTGGAGATCGAGGCTTCGTCAAACCTTGTATATTGAGCGGTTGAACTCGTGACCCTGCAGGAACATAATTATTTCGATCGGATAAGTTAACAGGAGTGGGATACCCACCGTAGTGTATGCAACGAGAGGATAGGTGACATCGGAGAGCATCCGCCAAATGTTGCCCATCCTTGCGCTGAACTGCTTCGCTCTTCCGGAGCTGGAGATGATGTCGCCTTCCCGAGCATACAAGCCGCCAATGAAGGAGCCGATGCTAGTACCTACATCCTCACGTGAGCTCTCACTGTACGCAGCACGGCGCAATTGAGCTGACCTCCAATGTGGTCCACGGGGATGCCATACTCCTCAAGGGCACGGAGGACACCCTGCAACGAGGTGAACATCCACACACCCCGCAGTATTTGATTGACCCACCAAGTGTGAGATACCCCGGGCACCGCCCCCTCCGAGGACGACACCGATCGACTTCCCACATATCCTCCGTGCTAACCTTGCGAAGTCACTCATGTGTGTGGGCCGTTGTGGGCGCGGGTCGGAACGTGTTCCACGATAACGCTGTATCTCGCTCTGCACACGATCCTTCATCTTCTTCAACGCGACTACGGCAGCAGGATCCTGATGTGTTGGCGGGGCTCTAGCAGCTGACGGGTTGAGACCCTGCGCAAACGTGATGAGCTACGGAGATCACAAGTGTGAATTTGACTCACAGGCAGTTCGACGTGGATATGTTGATGTACCCATGGACGGTGCTGCAGTAGCTTGAGCGTCTATAATGAGAGGACGATCCCAGTATGCATACCTTGAGCCACTCCCTTGTAGATCCTGGGACTACCGAGCGATCGGGATGGAGTAGGACAAGTTCCTTCCTTGCCGTAGTCTTCAGAGACAAAAGCAGTCGCTCGTATTCTCCGATGCTAGGGTCGTCCCCCATGCCCACGACCATGACGCAATCCGCCTGCGTGTCAGTGAGCATAGTTACCGCAAGTGACGGGACCCTTTCTGGCGTACCTGCCGTATGCACGTCTGCGTCCACGAACTGCTCACAGCGGAGTCCGCAATATACAGCACGATCCGATACTTCTGCTCTTGCTCCGCCAGCCACCCAGCGGCTTTCAGCTTACCCATGCGCGTGAACGCATGTCGACCGAGATGGTCAGACACAGAAGCTTGGTTCAGGTAAGCCGTCGGCGCGCCTATGCCTTCGAGTGCAGCATGTAGCTTTCTTGAGAAAACGTCGATCGGGATGTTGCGTGACACCGGGAGCACGGCGACGTTCTTGAGGTTGATATGACCCCGGGCGCGCTCCGCTGCTAAGGGCTTGTGCACGGAGTCGAGTTCCGTGCGCACACGCGAGGCGATCATACGAAGTAACCTAGAACAGAAGTAAGGATAGGGCAACTGACAGGTGTGCTCCTTTGTACGCACTGAGCTGTCGTACGCGGGTTTCTGAAACATCGAGTCAGATGATGTGCAAGCAGACGGCGGAACAAAGTACACGCACCGAGAAGAGATGGCGTTGAACAGTGTCTGCGGCATGCGGATGAGCTCCGTGTCACGGATCGCGTGCAGCGTATTCGTCCGAGGCGAGCTCGTGATGACGTCCAACTCTCCAACGGTGTCGCCTTGACCGTACTCAGCAGTGATGTTGATTGCGCCGTTGTCCTTTTCCGTGATTGCGCGGAGACGTCCGTTAATGACGATGTAGAAGCTGTCGCTCTCATCCTCAGGCCGCCAAAGCACCTGGCCAGCGTCCACCTGCACCCAGTCCAAAGAGCCGTCAATGTGGAGAACTGTACCAAAAGTCAGCGATGCGATGGAGGTGTGACGAGAACCATCTTACCGAGAGGGGAGAGAAGGGAGATCAGCCGCTTCGCAAGGGTGAGAAGAACAATGGGCCGCCGCTCGAGCAGTCTCTCCAGCGCAGGTGATGGCAGGAACCCGACGTACGCGTCTGTCTTTGCCACGATGTCTACATACGACGCCGTCTGGCAAAGCGAAGCTGCGGCGCGTCAGTCCGGCTTGACCTTGTTGCGTGCAAGGGATGACTCACAGAGGTAGCCAGCGATTCCTCCAGGCTTCACAGTGAACAGTGGCTTCTGCGAACTGTCCTTGGTGCTCTTACCCTTGCTCGCACCCGTAGCGTGAGTACTACGGGGCCCGGTGGTAAAAGTGGACTCAGACCGTGACCAAGAATTGGGTACAGGTCTCTGCTGTGTCGCCTTGGGTGCCTCACCGTTTGACTGCTTCCCAGCCTTCTCCTTGTCGCTGGAGGTGTTATCGGCAGGAAGGATCATGTCTAGGAAGCCATCAATGACGTAGAAAAGACCTACATATATCATCAGCATCAAACCAAAGGCGTACAGGGATCAAGAAGACCTTACCAGTATTTCTCTCCCCAGCCTTCGCCAAGACAGACCCTGCAGGGAAGAACAGGATTTCGACCTCATTATCCAGACTGCTCATATATCCGTCTGCCCATATTGATGACGAGCTCTCCGTCCGGCTGCTGCTCGCATCATCCACTCCAATCTCAAGCAGGCTGAGAGATCCGAAAGACGACCTGAACATTCCTGGCCGGGAGCTACCGCCTTCGCTGGGAGATAACGCAGGTGACGCCTCGACAGAATCTCCCCCACTGATGGGCGGCTGGATAAGGCCGATCGACTTGGCGATGCACGACATAACCTCTTCCTTAAGATCGAATTCCTCTGTCGTCAACCGCTGCGTGGACAGCTCGAGACCGTCTGGGCGAGGTGTGGATGCAGTAAACGTACCGCTGCTGACGGTGCGTGCTAGTGCCTGTGGGCTTTCGCCAACAGAACTGAGCAGATCGCCGGCCTGTACGAAGTGGCGGGAGCCGTGCGCCTTGAAGGGAGTTACAGGGGAATATTTGGTGTTCGCGCCAGCTCCCGTCGACGTCGAACCCGCCTGCGACTTCGAAGTTCTCAGATCTTGCAGAAACGACGACTTGCTCGAGGTATGAGAGCTATAGGTGAAGTAGTCGCTCTCGGTGTCTGAGTCGCTCGGTATTGATACGCCATCGAAACGCTGGCGAAGCTGCCTGAGACCTCCCTGGTAGAACGATTGCGGTAATGGATGGCAAGCGATATCGTTGATCGCTTTCTCGGTTCGAAGGACTTCGGTCGTCAGTCCAAGGTAGTTATGTGCCGCGTTGAACGTGACACGAGAGAATCGCGTAAGTATTACTGCAATATGTAACGGCAATGTGAGTCAGGATGGATTTTCTTCCGGGTGGAGGTCTCTGACCTTGCACAATGTGAGCTGCTGCCTTGGGGAACTTCTTCGTCAGGCGCTGGAATGCTTCAGCCGGAATCACGGCTAATGTGCTATCCTCTGCAGCCCGTGCTACAACGCCGTAGTGACTCTGAGTCTCGGTTGAGGCACTTGTGTGGATGCGGGAAGAGGAGGGAGCCCCCCTTGAGGGAATGCTTGTGTAGCGGGAGTCCTGAGAAGCGGATCGTCCACGAGATGTTCGAGGGGAGGTAACACGAGGGGAGGTGGCATCGGCAGCATGTACCGTGGAACCCGAAGAAGATACAGATGCGGCGCGCGAACGACGGCCAGGGGTGGACGGGATGGTAGTAAGATCCATTTGGGAAACATCAGAGTTAGAGCGATGCGCACGAGTCCGCACGGGGACGCCCCCCGTCGGCGACGCAATGTGACTGTCGAGATGCTCATCTGGTCTGTCACCATCTTGCCAACTCATCTTGACGTTTTCTGTGAAGAGACTAAGGATAGTGAACAGACTCGATAACGTTCCTCCAGCGCCGACTTGGTTGAGAAGCTGGTAGCCGTTCGTGTCTTCCTCATCCCAAGCGCCACTTCGACCGTGGGGAGTAGGCTGCCCGGTCTGTGCATATACTTGGACATTGCCGTCTATGACGCAATAGAAGCTCTTGTCCTGGTCTAGAGAAAGGGTGTCACCTGCGAGCAGCCTCCTGGTCTGGAGATGTCTTGCTAGCTCGTGGAATACCTGCAGTCGACCATCAGAGACGTGCAAACCGCAGACTAGGCGAGTCATACGTACTGGCTTCTCCAAGAACCCAAACACACGGACCGCTTGTAAGAACTCGTCCAAATAATTATGGAAGTTGGCAGGTTGCTCGGGAGTGTTCATGTCGGGGTGGAGTTCTTGCGCGTCTGCCTTAACCAAGGGAGGTTCCTTCAGTTGCGTGTACTTGTTGAGGTAACGGAAGCGGATCCAATAATTGAGAGCGACAGCAGCAGCCAAAAACAGCAGTGCGAAGGACCAAAAGTTGAGCTGTAGTGCGAATCAAATATCTCAGATCGCGCGCCGACAGGACAGGGTATCCGGGTACTCACCGTCAAGGTCATGGAATAGGACAGGACGGAGTATATGAATCTAGGAACAGTGATAGTAGCAAAGGCAGCCAACGCCTTCACCCAAGAGAGAAGCCATACTGGAAAGCGGTCTGTGCTCTGGGTTTGAGGAGGGAGGACACAACCGGGACGCACATATGACCCAGAAGAATGCGGAGAGCAACAGTATGAGCGGGTGCCTGTCGTTTCCCGACACTCCTCCATCCGGCGGTGGCTCCATGTCGGCGATCGTCCCTAGACAGCCTCAGTTGTCTGCCCAGAAACGAGCGAGAGAAGAAGAGGTGGGGACAGAGAAGAGAATGACGAGTTTCAAGTTCCCGAGGATTCCAGCCACAAGGAGCATTCGTTGGCGCCCGAGCACAACGCGTCAATCACGTGCGCACGTTCCTCACTCGGTCCGATATGCCGTGTTGGCGTCCTCCTATGAAAGAGGTCTCCTTTGGTTTCCTCCTTGAAGATGCTGTCGCCGCGAACGTACATGCATCGGTTTGAGCGACGCCAGTATTGCAAAACGATGCGTGAAGAACGTGCGCACGGTACACCGGACCTGCGTCTCCATTTTATGACTACTAATAAGTACAGTGCTTTGTCAATCATAGTCGCGATGAACTGGATATTCCCACTTCGCCATAAATTCTCAGGTGTTGCTGTTACACGAAGACTGAAGGCACATGTACAGGATGTAAGGTATAGATGGAGGGTATGTAGTTCGGGAGGCGCCTAGGTATCCGGTGAGCGAAGGTATGGATCGCAATGGCTTATCTGCAACAGCTCGATAGACTCGAGATCCTACTGAGACTTGGCTGGAAAAGTACGAGAGACTTCCTCTGGAGCATCGCAGTACTGACGTACATACCACATCAAGCAGAACGCGGCCAGCTATCCACCTCCACTCCCAGCAGCTCCGGAAGTTCATGGAACATAGCCTTCGGCAGGTCCTTTGCGCGCGCATGGTGAAACGCCGAGCACGATGCGCATAGGTCTTCGGGAGTTCCTTCGAAGATATTCATGGTCCTGTGGAGCATATAGAAGAGCCCGGGCGATGCGAAATTGACCGTTCCGGCTTCAAGTCGGGGCACCCCGCCGCGGAGGATGAGGTCCCGCAGATGCTGCACGAGCCTTCGGCAATGTGCTACACTGGTGCAATCTTGCGGTGGCTCGACGTTGTAGAACCCATACAAGAGTCGCGACTTGCGCACCAGCAGAGCGTCGCGCGCCAGTAGACACCGCTCGAGATCGTCAGGAGAAAGCTGTTCCAGCGTTCCGTCGGCGCGTTCAAAGCCTCGTAGCAGGTGTGGGACAGGAATGTGACAGCACATGTAGAGAGCGATAGGTAGCATCACCGTCTGTTGCGAGGTTCGGAAGAGATTGTACGCCTCGATCGCCTCGGAGGTAGACTTCAGCAGCACCTCGTGATGTGACAGCCAGGAATGTTTCTTCCATGTTCCGAAGTCCGCGAAGAGTTTCGCCAGGCGAGACACGGCAGCTGAGAGCACCCGATGCAGTTCGTACTTGTGCCCGAGACGTACGAGCGCGGCAAGAACGTTGAATGAAGCCGGACCCGACTCGGGATCCAGGAAACTGAAATTGAAAGCGATCAGATATGCAACATAGTATTAGTAGAGCGCTGAGCGAGCCCTACCTCAATCCGTCATACAATGCAAGGAGCAACTGCCGAAAGTCGTATGCGGAGTCTGGGACTCGGATTACAAGGAAGCCGTCGAACGTCTCCGCTCCGTCTGCCGGCTGAGGAAGAGTGAACAAGGAGCTGAAGGTTTCGGAGTGTCGTGCAAGGATCGAACTATGGACGCGGAAGGCCGTGGTTTGCGCGACGATGACGATGCTCCCGTCTTCCAGCCAGAGCGTTGGGTCCTTTGATAGTGCGTGTTCAGAGAGCATATTGCAAGCGAGTGTGGAGAACTAGAAGCTTAGCGGCGAAAGATGAACGGGTAGCGCAGATGTCGTGCAGGGATTGTAGTGGGAGGAAAGATAGAGCCTGGGGTGGGGGGACACTCCGGTGGCAAAACATGAACTTACGACCCACGGGACCGTGGTAACAGTACTACACCGTCACACCGGACTTCGACCCAATCACATCGAAGACAGCGGGAACGTAGCGGCGAGCACTGAGTACTGTGAGTCTGTGCAGAGTCAATTGATCCGAATGAACACGTTCTATTGACAAAAAACAACAAATGATAACATCCAATTAGCCACCAATCGCAGCGATGACAAGGTCCGCTGCCGCTTGTTGCTCCGCCCGCACGCCTACCTCGAGTGTCACGCCCTGCGCCTTCGAGTGGGTCATGCGACACCGTACGAGTACCTTGCCTCCGCCGCCACCGATGAGACCCGACAACTGTAATGTGTGCACTGTTGGCGTCTGGGGCTCCTCGGTGCCACCCAACGGCTGCATGTTGAGAATCTCGATGACAGAGTTGCATGCAGCTGCGCGAAACTTCAGCCACGGCTCACCGAGAAGATACGCGAAACATAGACTTACCCTTGAGAGACTCCATAGCGGGCAGGGAGAATGTCTCCGTGAGGGACACACCGCTGCGCAAACGGTCCCACTCGGACGCGAACGTGACATAGCTCGGGATGATGTAGTCGCCAGCAGCGAGCTCAGTGTCCTCCAGCTGGTACTCGTCCTCGTAGCCTTCCTCCTCGGGCTCGCCGGTTGACGGGTCAAGCTCCTTGCTGACGAACTTGAGGATGCACTGGAAGGACGCCTGGGCGTACTCTTCTGGCGTGTCGCGAGTGAAAGAGACGTACACGATGCCGGGCGATGACGCGGATGTAAGAGTGGGAATGGGGATGATGAAGTCCTCAGTGAGGCCAGAATCGGCCTGAGGCTGCATGATAACGGACACTTGCTCGAGGACAGTATCGGAGATGGTATTCGACACGTTGAACTATGAGACAGGGTTAGCGCTAACGGGACAGTGACATGAGGCACATGCATGCTAACCTGGAACACGATGTGTTCCTTGAAGACATGCTTGACGACGGAGACCAGGTATTCTGTCTCGCTCTCGGTGAGAGGAGACGGCTTGGCGCTGCTGTTGAGGACGGGGCCATATGACGCGAGCTCGGGGACTTCTGCCAATTGCTGAGCGTAGCTGGACTGGGTCTCCGCAGCGGACGGAGGGGGAGGAGTGGCCGCCTTCGACGTTGAGGGAACCCCGATCGTTTCCAATGTGCTCGGGCCTAAGCGATGTCAGTGTGGTGTAAGGGCAGAATCTGAAGTAGCACATACGAGCAGCATCCTTTGCAGCCTGCGCTCGGCTGATTTTGGGGAGATCTGAGGTATCGAACGGCTGGTCGAAGGAGTCGGGATCGCTGATATACGAGACAAGCTTCGACTCCAGTGCGGACAAGGAGTAGATGGTTTCTTGAGAATTACTCAGCATATAATGAATGAGATGAACAGTACCCTTCCACTCACCCTCCTTGATGTACGGCTGGACGAGTGGTGGCTCCTCGTAGACCTTGAGGTAAAGGGCAGCACGGTCCCTGACCTCATCGTCGACATCATCCAGACACCTGTTGAGGAGGACATTGATGCTCTTGCCGAGCTTCGCATCGATGTTGTTCAACCCAAACTTCGCCAGACTCGCGACGGCTGCTGCCCGTACAGTGGCGTTCTCCAGCACTACCCGATTGTAGATGAAGCGGATGTACTTCGTCGGGTTGGGAGCCTTGGGGCCCTCGACGCCAAGGAGGTGCAAGATGCGGACAGACAGCTTCGTGAACTCACAGTCCTCGATGAACTCGCACAGGTGCGAGAGCGCCTGCTCCTTGCACTCCCCAATGAACTTGATCATGTCGAACATCGCCTCCACCACCGCGCGCTTGAAGTCGTATCCACCCTCATCGCGCAGCACCCCAGAGAGGAACGCGAGCATGGATTCGTGCTTGGCGGGGAACTTGAGGCAGAGTGAGCGGATGGCGTCGACAATGATGACCTTGAACTCGTCGCTAATCTCGCTCATGAAGCCGCTGATCTGCTTCATGAGGCGGTCAACCGAGGCCTCGTTACCCGTCTTGAGGAGGGTGGTGATCGCATAAGTAGCGACGCTACGGTTGGGGTCCGAGATGAGGTTCTCCAGGTCGATATTACACGCCGCGACGCTTGAGGGGTGAGAGACAGCGAGGGCAGCAAGCGTGCGAGTAGCGGCGAACTTGAGGGTAGACTTGGGCGAGGACAAGAACAACTGCAGAACTGATGTTGTGTATGAGGACATGTACCCAACGACGGAGCCCGCTGCACTCACCAGCGATGGAGCGTGTCAGCTGGGCGGGAGTGACGTTCTTCATCTCGCAGATGACCCGAGCCGCCTCGAGATTGACCATGTCGCTCTTGTGACGGAGCCAGCCTTCCAGAAGGTCAAGCATCTGTCTCTGAACACTGTACATGTGCTGTGAGCTGCATGCACACAAGCAGAGAGAACATCACGCACTTCGGGTCCTCCTCCATGACCTTCGCCGCATACCGAATGAGCATACACAGCGCCATTGGGTTCTTGAGCGTCGTACCCGCACCCGACTTGCCTCCACCCAGCTGCTGGATCATCTTCGTGACGGCCATCCGGTCTTGCTGCCTGATCAAATATAGCAGGCCGAGCGAGTGGTATTGCGTGATATGGCTCGTCGACGGGATTGGCTGGTACCCTGTGTTCGCACTGCTTGACGACCCGCCCCAACCACCAAGGTATCCGCTGCCAGACGAGCCTGCACCGAAGAACGACGATGAAGACTTGGAGCTGACGGCTTCCTGCGCCTCGTTCACCCATCGCTTGACGACGTCCTTTGCGTTGGGGAAGAGGTGGTACGCGGACACGAGCGCGGCAGAGGAGATGGACGGGTTCTTGTCGACGATGGCAGCCTTGAAGAAGCGTTCCACGCCTTGGGCCATAGACGGCTATTTGCCCGCTTGTATTGGTCCCCTCGCAGTCATGGAGGGAAGAAGAGAACTCACGTCGATAATCCGGGCGAGTGCGCGAATGGCATTCGGCCGGTAGATGACCTCCGAGTTTGGTTGCATATCCTTCATGATACTCGCCGTAACCATGATCACGTCCTCCGCGGTCATTGCAAGCTCCTTGATGGCGAGGTAGACCATCTGACGGAGGGCACTCTGTTCGTCCGATGGTATGAGCCCGAGCAATCAATGAGGGATGAGGAAGTCACGCACGTCCTTATGCTGGAACAGCTTCGTTGTCCCAAAGAACAGTGTCGTCGCCTCCTGCGTGTTGAACGTCTCGCCGACATAGAGGAGGTATACGATGCGCGTGAGTAGGGCTCTGCACTTGCGCGGGCTTATGGGGGATTCATTGAAGACGCGGGCCTCCTGGATGACAGTGGTCTTGTTGTTGTAGTACGTGCTGAGCCCGCTCTCCTCGTCCTTTTTCGTCGCGAAAGACATCGTGAAGCAGAGAAGAAGGGCGAGCCGGGCAGCACGACGTGGAGGGTGTGTACTTTGCTGGTTCAGTCCGGCGCCCACATCATCGCGACTCGCACTGCTCCACGTGGCTCGCTGGCACAGCACGTCGCGTTCTACTCAACGCCTCGCAAAGTGAGTTCCTCAGATATATTCGTGCATGCCGGGCCTCCAGCAGCAGAAACTTATGAACTCTTGCTGTAGGCTTGCTGACTATTGGGAAACCACGATATTGCGATATGCTTCAGAGCGCATGTGCGAGGAATATTTAATCTCGGGGAATGTGTGATTTGGTGATGATGTGTGTGTGTGCACAATAATGAATACAACGATGATACCGCGCCTGGTCAACGACCTCGCCTTCTCTTCCGTCTACGCCGCCTGCCGCGACCAACCACGACCCACCGACTCGGTCCGCCTCCGCGGAGAACTTGGCGTGCTCTCCACGTTGACAACCGCTGCCAGCTATCGCCTGCCACCTTCCGCCCCACCAACACCGGCTACTCCCACCCGGACCAGACGCGGCGCCCTCTCTCTCCAGCGCGCCCTCAACGAGACCGACCAATGTCCTGGGTCAGTCTTCGAAGAGGTGGAGGAGAGAGGAAGCAATAGGAATCCAGCACCGTGATGACGAGACAATAAACGAGATACGAGACGAGAGGAAAGAAGACGGCACAAAGGAACGAGAGGATGACGCACGTAGCGTACAGTGGGCGTATTAGGAGGAATGAAGGGAAACTGGAAGATATACAGTGAGTCATGAAGACGTGATGATGCGTGTACTGTGGGGGTAGAAGGTGGTCATAATGGAGTCAAGGGGGCAATCATCACAAAGTACGGCGCAAGGGGAATAATATCATGCGAGGGGGATGAGGCGGCCATCCTGTGGCGGCCTCAGCAGGCCGCCGAAGAGGAGGCTTGAAAAGAAACAGCGTCCGTACGAGATAGAAACTTGACAGCTTGGGGGAGGGTGTGCGGATGCAAGCTCTTGAGGCGAGCACCCGGTCCGTAGTTCGCGAGAGTGCGAGAGATCGGTCCGTTCGGCGAGAGGCGAGGGTGCGGACCGCAGAAATTTGGAGCGCCAGCAACGACCGTCCAGCTGCTGGAGGCGATCTGAATCCGGGGCTGACGCGTACGTCCATCCGCCGCCTGCACGCCTTCCTCCCACAGCGTACTCCCACAACCTGCACATCATCCACCCTCCCGACCGCGAGCGACGCGGCTAACCGATAACACATCCGACATCCGAGGCATCCATACCGAAGGCGATCAAACCTATACCGAGCGCTCCCATGCATTTGCCCTCCACCCCCCATGCTCGGCCGGACCCGGACGTGCTGTAACCGCAGCTCCCCCATTATGCGAGAGGGAAGCGTTTACCAGTTGTCTTCACCGCGACGGGGCATGGAACGCTGGCCGACAGCACCGGCAGCAGCCTGCTGTTGACGAGTGTGGGAGCGCAGCCTGGAGCGAGTAAGTAAAATGGGGCGAACCTTAGGTTGCGCCTGGGACTCACATCCTGTCGTTGCCTCTGTCGTCCTCGCCTTCCTGGAGTACCTTGCGCCTGCCAGCAGTGGCCTTGTTGCTAGAGCCGGCGCCCTCATCCATGGCACGCTGCATGCTCCAGTCGAAGACATAGTCGTACTGGTAGCCCTCACGGACGAAGAGGTCGCGGAAGAGCTTGCGCAGGTAGGAGTAGTCCGGCTTGTCGTCGAAGCGGAGAGCGCGGGTGTAGTTCAAGAAGATACCGAACTCGTTGGGGAAACCCCGGCACAGGAGATCAGTGGGGGTGGTCATCTTCTTCTCCATGATGCGGTCGTACTTCTGCTTCTTGGTCGCAGCCTTGAGACCCTGCCAAGGGAGGGAGCCGCGGAGGAAATACATGAGGACGTAAGCAAGGGACTCCAGATCATCCCGACGGGCCTGCTCAACGCCCAGGTGGGTATTGATGGATGTGTAGCGAGCGGTACCCGTCAGGTTCTTGTTCTCCCTGTAGGGGATGTGAAGGTGGGTCTTGGGGTCCCTGTACTTCTTCGCCAGACCGAAGTCGATGACGTTGACCTGGTTTCCACGCTTTCCGATGCCCATGAGGAAGTTATCGGGCTTGATGTCACGGTGGATGAAGTTGCGAGAATGGATGTACTCGATGCGGGAGATCTGCAGTGACGTGGCGTCCAACCATCCGATAAGCCGCCAAGTATCACCGACAGTGCTGAAGAAAGACTACATACCAGTTGATCTGCCAGGAGGAGGACAGTCTTGAGACTGAACTTGCGGTGGCAGAAGTTGAACAAATCCTCGAGCGAAGGGCCGAGGAGGTCGATCACCATGGCATTGTAGTCGCACTCTGTCCCGAACCAACGGACAAAGGGGACACCAACACCACCAGCGAGAGTCTTGTAGACTTTGGACTCGTACTCGAGCTGGGGGTGCTTGGCCTTGACGGACTCAAGCTTGATGGCGACTTCCTCACCGGAGATGATGTTGATCCCGAGGTAGATGTCACCTGCGAACATATGCGTCAATAAATGGGCCGCTTCATCGCCGAGTGGGGCGACGCACCGAAGGAGCCCGAGCCGATCTTCTTGCCCAACCTGTACTTTCCACCAACACGGAGGTCGAGGCGGTGCGAAGAGGAGTCGGCCATCGATATTCAGATCAGAGGTTGAGGGATTGTGAGATTCTGGAGACGAGGAGAGGTAAGTACAATTGACTCTAGAGAGACGGGGAAGAGAGAGGGAGGAAGGGAATGGAAGTCGGTGGGGATTAAGAGGGTAGGAGGGTGAGGGCTGGGGCTGGGGTGAGGGCGAGTTGAAAAGCAGGATATCCTGGGAACGCCGGGCACAGCATCGGCGCAGCCGCCTACGAGGAGAGACCGCAAAGGATGTCTAGCCGTGCTCAGAGGGTTGCAGGGATCTTTACGTGCTGTGGCGTGG
>ML211645.1:0-16596 GCA_004369055.1 Polyporus arcularius HHB13444
GTCATTGGTCCTTGTTTTCGTCACCAACCTCTTCTTCGAGTTCCCGGTCATCCAGAACCGAAGCCCCCAACGAGCCGACGACGCGCTCGAACACGAGCGAGCCGCCGCACGAGCCTGAGGAGGACGTCGTAGCTCCTGAGCCCTCAAGCTGGAGCGCCTTCCGATTGACCGCCTGGAGGTTAAGCATGAACCGGGTGACGAGAATGGCCGTCAATCTGGAAACGGAGCAAGCGCCAGCGTGAGCCGGGCAGGTGAAAACTAAGTATCCACTTGGAATTGGTGGGCTCACGGTTCCGAGAAGGTTATCACGTTACTATCTTGCCGGCCTGCGGGCGTTGCGATCTGGCACAGAGTCGCGAGTTGCGCGTCAGAATACAGTCGCATGTGCAGAGATAACATGGATGATAGCGGTGAAATATGAGATAGATGGGCACTCACGGAGGCGACAGTGAATGACAGGTGGAGGGTGTTCAGTACCAGCAAGCATCTGCCGGAGTTGCGTTTCAGCGACTTATGTCCGGGCTGGAGCACGGGCTGTCCTACTCACATAAAGTACAGGGTGCCTTGAACACCGGCAGAACATGTGTTGTCAGATCGACGAGTACCCACAGTGAGCTATGTGGGCACCTACCATCCCGCAAGAGCACATGAACGAACGAGCCTCCGGATCCGTCCCCGCCGCGGCGCCGCGACAGCTTCACCCAAGTGATCACAATCAAGATTGCGTCCGCGGCGATCAGACAGACTCGTGAGGCGATCGCAACTGCAGGGGCATACCGATGTCAGCTCACATGGCTTGTTATGAGGAGACGATATACGAGTACTTACATCTGAGTTGTCGGGTATAGCGAATTTACCTTAGCAAGTATCAGTCACAGGATAGAAGTGCACGCACCGGATGATCGTTTGCGGGCTTGCTGTAATATCCAGATCACATATTGAGCTCGTGCTCGGGAGCACTGCGGGCTTGACGAACATGAATTCGTCGACCTACATCACAAATGATGAGAGTTGCGCTTGCAGAGACACATTACGAGCGGATACGGGGTGCTTACCAGGTTGACAGCAATGGGAACGATCGAAAGGACAAACACCAGGACGGAAAGTGGGCGGTTCCGGCTCAGCGCGTATGCGCGGAGTGCGGAGAATCCTATGTAGCCCATGCGGTACAAAGGCACGTCCAACGATTAGTCGAACTCGATCAATGAGACCAGGCTAGATAACGTACCGGCCCAAGGCAAGTATTGCATCGTTTCTATGAAATTTTCGAGTTTAGAGGGAACGACGCAGCTAGTGTTGCGAGCGACCGTTAGGCGCATATCTCATCCTCAGTCAGAGGCACGCACCTCTGTAACACAAACGGTGCCATCAGCAGCTTCTGGTGAGCATGTACAGCGGGCGACTAGAATGGCTTTGATCTCACCGTTCCAGTGAATGTGATAAAGCCGAGTGCGAACTTGAGCAGAAAAACCATCATGGTGATATATCTGGTGAGAAAGAACAAGACGGTCGCGCCCGTTGGTCGTGCTTTCCAGAAGCAGGCGACCTCCGTGGGGAAGGTTATGAGATAGTCGTAAAGGTAAAGCACTGCAAATCATGTCAGAAATGCACAGGGGCGGGGGATCTGGTGAGACGTGCCGAATCCTGCCATCGAGCAGTAGTTGTAGCTAACACTGGACGGAGATGCAAGTCAGCTCAACGAGGGGGATGAAATAGGAGACACGGACGTGCACGTACATGCTGTCTGCCTCGGCGATGATCGCCGCAATCTCTGCTTGGGCTGACATGTTGGGAGGTTGAGTCTCTCGGGATCGAAGGCCCGTTTATATGTAGTCGAGCTCTCACTTGCGTCACCTAGAAATTTCCCTTAACAACGAGCATACATGACGGCAATGGAAGACTCACCACTCACCACTCGTCCGGTGCACGCATCGCCTCAAGATCGGGTATGCATAGAAGCCGACGGCCACAGACGGAAGTCGTGAAGGTTGTGGTCAGATCCGAGAGCATATCTGGTCTATTGGCCTCAATCCATCAGTACCTTTGTCCACAGAAGAAGTATATCAGGTGGATGCGGGGATACGAGAAGTCAAACGCTGCACGTACACAATGGAAGACTGTCACCGTTGGATGGCTGGCATGGGATGAGACGCCACTAATACGCCGAGCTCGTTTCAACCATAGCCTAGTGCTATACAGCCAATGCAGACTGTCGCCCGAGCCAAACATCTAATCCTCGCGACGAAGGGGTACTGTACCATTTCGAATTGTTCGACCAGTCACGCATAACAGGCCCCCGAATTGGTCGGAATTTGGGCGCCTGTCACGTGTCACTCGGAGGCTGGTCGAAACCACCCGGCCGGCGCTAACATATGCCGGGGGCGGCGCGCTGTCGCGCGCCCTATTTGTGGCTAATTTTGGTCGAATTTTCGCCCAATGTCACGGTCACCGGCCGGTTGGTCGAATATGTTCGACGAAATCGGCCTGTCACGGGTCACAGGGCTGGTCGAACAATTCGAAATGGTACAGTAAGCCATGATGATGGTCGCCCGGATCGCACGGCGCAGGTGCATGCTGTTCACACTTGCATGGCGGAAGTCGTCAATGCTCAGACTGTGGTCTTCGGTCGTACCGTAAACCCACTATCAAGCATGAGACCGGGACGTTCCACTGCGGAGCTCCCCGGTGAGCGCTGTAGCATGAGTGTCGAGGGCCAGCGAGTGCAGACAGTGCAAGCCTCTGCGTACGCGATTGACTATATCAGCAACATAACACAATGCATACAGTCAATGGGGTTCACCTCTATCCACGCATAATAACGTATTCATAACATGACTGATTCACGAGACGGTAGGAGGCAAAAGAAGAGCGAAAGCGAGCCAGGCAGGACGTTGGTGAAGACCTGGCCACGTGGCTGCCACGCGACAGAGCGCCTCTCATGCAGTCGCAGACAGTTCTTACTTCGACCCTACTTCGACCTGGTTAACCTCGACGATCAACTTCTAAAGTAGACAATCCTGTACGTGTGTGTTGCTACACACCATTGTGTGCTGATAGATTCAGCCTAGCTCTTACAGCGCTCGTCCTAGACTGAACGATTGAAAAATACCGATTGTCAAAACCGTCATGAAGCATCCTCTACCCGCTCAGAGCATTCAGCTCAGAACCAGTACTCAGGAGCGTCTCGTCGTTTACTTTGAAGCTAACAGCCGCAAGCGTTTTGGTTTTGAAATGACTTCATTGGATCCTACTTAGTAGGATAAACGAGCTCGTAGAGGAACCTCTGATTGCTCCCCATACAGGTCTACGCCGGTGGCTCTGGCATTCCCGACGGCGTCCCAATCACAAGAGCCGCATCGTGAGCCCGGGTGTGGTGTCCGTATTGTGGTAGGTACCTGGTTATCTGGTTAGCATCCGGTCCACTTATCCGGCACTGGCAGAGAGTACTCACTTGTCGAAGAACGGCAGCAGCTCCGGAGCTCCCGGGGTGTTCCGCCAGTCCCGCATCAGTTCGCACGCAACGGCGAACATAGAGAGGACGTGGACCCCGGCATCGCGCATGCGGTCGTTGGCCTCTTGAGCGGTCTTGTCGTCAAACGTCCCCGAGGCATCGCTGTTCGCGAAGACAGTGTATCCGGCCTCGCGAAGCGAGAGCGCAAGGAACGCAGTGCAGACCTGAATTTTTGAAAGTGAGTGTGCATTCCGAACAGAGAATTAACCCATCAGTAACCCACGTCAGTACTGATGCCTCCGATGATGAGCTGCTTCTTGCCCGTTGCTGCGACCGCATACCTGAAGTCCTCGTTGTCTCACGCATCGACCTCGCCCTGACGCTTGATATACGGCGCATCCGGATGCAGCGCAATGACCTCCGCAGGCAGAGGACCGTTTTGCCCTACAAATCTGAGTGAGTCTTCATTGCCCCGGTGTTCAGCCAATAGTGAGTATAGTTACGCACCAGTCTCCGCGCTCGACGTGAGAACCGTCGCGAGGTTGAACACCTTCGCGAGCTCAGCGTGCGCCAGGATGCTGCTCCAGAACTCCTGAGGGGTCTTGTCTCGTGCGAGCTGGAAAAGCCTCTCCTGGTGGTCCACGATGAGGAGGGCCACGTTGTCCTTGTCGATGCGCTCGTATCTAAAGCTCATCTCGTCACTGTAGGTGAGTGGTAGTCGAGATACGGCTGTTGAGCAGTCGACCGAAGAGCATATAAAGGGCGTAGGAGTGGGTCCCGCTGTTCCTACCGACCGCACTTCAACCTCTTTCATACCGCGGCGGACCTTGCACGACGTCCTCGACGGCGTTCGTCTGTGTAATCCCATTCTCCATACCGAGGAGCCCCTCCGACGTCGTACGGGTCTGAACGGCAATGACCCACAACCTCGCGCCCTTCCTCGACGCATTCGTGTACGCTGTGATGCTCCATTAGTAGTCGTGGACGGAGAGATGCTCGCCGCGCGAACATGCTCGCTCCCTAGGACGCCGTGCGCTCGCCGTCGAGAGGCCGTAGGATGGCGGGATTGGTCCACTCCCACGGACGTATCACGTCTGGCGTGGCGCCCCAGCGGCACGCACAAGCATGCGCACAACTGCCCGATACTGTGAGGCGCAGAGCATCTCCGCGATCTCCATAGAGGGTAGATTGTTGATGGCAAGGTGGGTACGAGCCTAGGTGTCCCAAGTTTCGTGGAGGCGCGGTTCATGTGCCTCGCGCAGGAAGAAGCTTCGATATACACGTCGTGCATGGAAGCCTCGCACCGTGCTGAATGGATTGAAGATGCCTCTAGGAGTGGGCGAATCAAATCGCGTTCGCGGGAGCGGATGCATTGATTTGGCGGCCCTCCGGTCGCTCGGACAGAGGCGTTACTCAATCATGAGGCAGTATACAAGCGACTTCGACTTTATTATCGTACTCTTTCCTACACGGACACATGTCACCGGGGACAAGGCGGAGGCATGGAAGGTGGACGAATGCACCGGGAGGAACAGGACGAGCTCGAGCGTCGATCGAACCCTCCGTACCCTGGGCCCAGTGCGCTCCCGAGCTAAAAGATATTGAACTCTGAAGTGATATGTATCCCAGGGAGCTGCGCGCCGTCAGCACATGTACGTCCAGTTCCAAGGACGATTCACTCGTCAATGGTCGTGTCGACGACTCACGATTCGATTCGCCCCGCCGCGCATGCGGCTCCCACTTGCAGGAACGAGTTACGAGTTACGAGCCCAGGAGCGCGAGAGACGCGAACCGGTCATCACCTGTATGGCCATGCACCGAGACATGGTCAGCCCGTGTACATGGCACGTTCAGGTACGGTCTCGCGTCGTACCTCACATGCGCTGACCAGATCTGCCGGTATCACCGCTTGCATCCGGGCAGCCACTCAAGACGGCGGCCCGCGACACATCTAGAAACAAGGAACACGTCAGTTACGCGTGTGTGGTGCGCACAGAGGAGCGTCGCGTGTGCTCACCTGCTCATCCGCCCAGGCTGTCACGCTCACCGGTAAGTGCATGCGTTCTAGACGGGATGCGAGTCAGGACGAGGCATCCGACGCATCCGAGGACAGATCCTGGACTTCACTTCGTCTGCCCATGCACTCAGATCAGCGTCGGCGTCGACACGATCCGACCTGGGTCCGCGGGTCCGCAGGACGCGGCCGATCTCGCTACAAGGGAGCCCCGGAGAGATGAGTACCGCGGCACGCACTCCGAGCGAGAACGGGAAGGTGCGTACCTGCCGCAGGTCACCAAGAGTTGCTGGCCGCGGGAGCGAGGCGCGAGCTGCGAGCTGCGAGGCCGGTGAGCAGGCTGAAGGCCGGGATGAGGATGCGCGAGCGCGAGCGACGTACCCGGTCCTCGGGAGATCTCCGCGACGCGCCGAGTTCCATCTTGCGGGGCAGTCCACGGTGGCGTATGTCGATGGCGTCGAGGATGCACCAGGCCCTGGGAGCAGCAAGAGTCAGATCGTGGCGGTATGGCCGAGCGGGACTCGGAGGCGTGGACGTACTCGGTGGCGGACGTGGGGGCCTCGACGGCGAGCACTCGGTGTATGGCGATGTCGGTGGTCGGAGCAGGTGGGAATGAAGAGAGCCGAGGAGAGAGTCGAGAGGCGGGGACAGAGGACAGAGGAGAGAAGAGTGAGATGCGGATGTATCCCATACAGTAGAGCTGTTATACACGCAGACGGTAGGGCAGCCTCAGATCCGTGCGTGTCGAGGGAGAGTCAGAATCCAGGCCACCCGACAACGACGGCCACCGGCCAATGCGCAGATACAGACACGCGCATCCGAGAGTGCAGCGTATACGGTAGACGTACGTACTCCGGAGCGACGGCGTCGGACGGGGCCAACCAGAGCCCGACATGAAGAAGTCGCGGCGGGAGGCCTCGCAGCCCCACCGAGAGAACCGTACGTACGACAGCCGGGTGCGAGAAGCATGACAAACACCATATTTCGTGGCCTTTAAGTAGATGTACATTGTACGACAACGTAGAGCGAACGAAGGAAACATAATCGATGGTGCATGAGTAAGTACTGTAGCAGCGTACGGATCGTGTTAGGAGAAATGCGGCCAGTATCTACCGTATGACGGCAGGTCGAAAGCAGCAGGCGGCAACGCAAAGAGCTGCCTGATACTCTCTCCCACAAGGAACCCGCTCGAACAGACATATAGGATCGGTATCACCACATATATGGACTCCTCCAAGCGAGGGAACCAGCGCTCTGAAACCGGCGGATCGAGCCCGGTGAGGCACATCTGCCAATAATCCCAGAGCGCGAATGACAAGGCCAGGACGCACAACGAACCAAAGAGCCCGACGCCCATGGTTGCGACGAGCACGGTCGCCACGAGCCAGAGCGTGCGCTCAGTCGCACTTGCGAACGTCACCGTGACTCCGATGAGGTGGGGCAGCCCATAGACAGCCCCCATGAGGAGAGCGACCACGAAGAAGTGCGTCAGGGAATATCTAGCCGCGTCATAGTCGCCCGAATCCAGGTACGCCTGGAGGGAAGCTGTGGGAGTGACGTATCGTGTGCCATCGAGCTTGGCCGGCAAAGAGTCCGGGTACTTCTCCATGGCCTGATACGCGAGGGTCCACCGCGCCTGCTTAGCGTCCGTTTCGGTAGGAGGTTGCTCGGGGGCTTGGTCCAAGTACCACGGAATGGTGGTCTCGGCGAAGACGAACCGCACTTTCCATCTACTCGGGGAAGAGCGTCCACGGTGGAAAGACACACGGCCACCTTTACAATTGAAACCTCCGCGTGGGGTCGCGTACATCTCACTGTCAAGGGATTGGGACAGGAATCCGCCAACCGCATATCGATCTGCGGGGCTCGCCATCGACATCCATGCGCCGAGGGCACGCGCAGCCGAGCCAACGATAACGGTCTGGTGCTCGATGTCCTTCGGCTTGGCCCACCACATAACATAGGTGAGGAGTGTGCACGCCGCATGTGCGATGGTAGTGATCTCGAAGAGGCAGAGGGGTAGACCTTGTGCATGGCGGATGATACACGTGATGAGGAACCACGACACCTGCAGGATGAGCAGGGCCTTTGCGATCGCGTCGGCCTTGCCGAAGCTGACGATGTCATCGTGGGCGAGGTCAGGAATCAGGGAGGGCTCGACCTTCATGAGAAGGAGCACCCCAGCGGGAGTGAGCACACCGTTCTTCTGCCACGCAGGGAGGTAGTGATCGGAAGATGGAGGGACGTAGGGCTCCTTAAGCACGAATCCGCCCATGGCGGCGTAGAACCCGTGAGCCAAAGTCCAGCGATGCCTCCGCACGGGCTTCGACACTGGACTAGGATGAGGCGACCCAGGGACAGGCCCCGGCGGTTGGTGGACGGGGCACGGCGAAGCCGAGGAGCCAGCACGGAGAAGTGGCAATTCGAATTCGGATACACATGGCGACTGCTGGAGAGGCGGTGACTCCGCCGCGCTTGCCCGGGGCAAGGCAGACAACGGAATGGCATTTGACCTTGACTCCAAAGAATCGAGGCCAGGTGAGGACTCAGCAGTGGAAGCGTGTTCGCGCTTGAACATCCCTGTGAGCGAGCTATCAATGCATGATACGCTGCGCGCTCACCGTGGCCTCATCTCCCGACGACTCGACGTCACGCGTTCCACTATTCGTTTCTTCGTCCTGGAACGCTGCTGTGAGTATTCTCTCGACGCGAAGTCGATGTGCGCTCACCGTCAACTTCCCGAGCATCTTGTCGAGGAGCCCGTAGAAACGAGGCAGCTTCGGGTGCTGTGCTCCTTCCTTCATATCATCGGCAATGGGGAGGTAGTCATGGGCCTTGATTGTGAGGAGCAAAGCCATCTTGAACTGCTTGAATGCGATGAAGAACAGGAGCTCGGGGCAGAATAGCCCGACGAAGACCCATCCGAGTTTGGACCGATGCCGCCTCCACTGCCACCACTTCGTCCCCGGCGTAGGGATGTCGACGTGCAAGGCGGACCAGACACAAATGAAGAGTGTATAGAGGCAGCTGATGAGGATGTTGCTCGTACTGCGGTAGCTGGGTGCAGGTTGCCAAGTGACGGTAGCATTAGCGGTCGGGGGGACGGAATGCCAATGATCGGGGTCTGAGTCCATGCTGGATGGTTGCAGTCGCACGCGTGTCCTATCCAGGCCTATATACGCCCTTGCCACCATGAACGTGGCGTCCTGGGTGAGAACCGGCGCATACAGCCGGCTGAAGAGAAGGTCATCAGCAAGAGCCTTCCAGACATGCCGTGCTTTGCGTCCTGCGGGGCTTGTGCGGCGAGGTGAACTCTAAGCGTGCGAATAGGACACATCAGTACGCTGCAAGGTGGGCTTCATTGCTCTGCACTATGGTGCGGTAAGCACAGCCCAGAAAAGGGAGGTTACCCTCGGTGACTGCAGCCTCAACGGCATATTGTACAGAGTAACACTCCGCCTGTTCGCTACAACTTCCCCGGTGGCGGCGGCGCGCATATCATCTCCTCCCGAGACGTCTATCTTGCTCCCAGAACTACCACCTCCACCTCACGGCAAGCGCATGGTGCCTCGTCCATGCAAACCATCGCTTCTGTCAGCACGGCCCGCATACGAGAACGGTCAGCCGGACAGGTAGCGTGGTGGACCAAAACCACGAGTGTCACCGCACCCGTTCCAATGCATCGACAGTGGTTTCGTAGTGGAGTCGAGTCCTCCTACGGGAGGTCAGCCAGATAGAAGGCGTTCAGAGCCAGTACGCTCCCGGGAGTCGTGGACCTGCATATACTGCTTGTACTCAGAGAGCGCTTGGTTTGACGCACCGCATGTGAGCAACGTGGTGGACAATCGCCGCGCGTACCGCCAGTTTGGATTTGGGGTCACATCCTTGCAAAGCCGCGGTGGCGGCGCGATTCCCTGCAGCAGGCGTTCTCGTCCGTGGATACGGGCCACGCCGCTCCGATTCCACCAAGGTGCTTCGGCGTCGGTGTGCGTACGAGCATTGTCGACATTCGCCGGGTTACATGCAACAGTTTCCAACTGTGTCTGCACATCATGCGTTGGAGGCTCCCGGACTGACGACTCGATGTCGCGCGTGGGCTCCCGGACGCTTCCAGGGCAGCGCGTAGTCGACCTCACGGCGCAAAACGCCTGAACCGCATCGCGCTTTCGGACAAGCACCCCTCGCCCCAGCATGTCCCTTACCATCTATTCGAGAGGCTACGAGCTCCAGCGCCGGCGGGTTGATCGGAATTCCCGGTCTCTAGCAAGGTCCCGGATGCACAAAACACGTCGTATCCAGATTCTCTTGGCCTGCGCCGAGTTATTGTGTGTCGCCTGGCGGTCTTCAGCATGCCCTACAACATGAGCCCGCGGATCCTCGTCAGTCGACGTCTCTTCTCTACGCACATGCTACCTACAACGTCTGTTTCTAGAGTCGGCTGCTTGCCTATGGCTGGCTTCCAGGCCGTGTCCGGGGAACCCGCCGCGTCCTGTCAAGCACCCAGTCGCAGCCCGGGACCTTCCATGTCGCCCCGAGGTCTTCTGTCCACTGCATGCTGCGCTCCAGCGCCGGGCACGTCTCCTAGACGTCTCCTGGTCGTGCCAAGAAGGTCAACATACGTCGCCAATTCGTCTTCGCACACACCTCCGACTCCGCCTCACCTTCATAGCAGCGCTACATTGCGGCGGCCGGAGGCCGCCGCAGACATTCGGAGGGTATCTTGAAGGCCGCGGGGTGCGTAGACTGCCGAGTCTGTAACAGACCTCGTCCCGAGGGTTTGACTACAGGAAGGAGCAGTACATTCACGGTCAGCGCACTCCCGAGCTCATCCGTGTTCTGTTCTCCACTCACCATGCGACCTGCCCGCTCTGAGCAGCTTCCTTCCCCGCTGTCAGACTACAGTCGTGAACACGCCGGCGGTACCATCCACGGCGTCGACACGCAGGCACAATTCTACGTGAGAACATCAGCCCTCAAGTCTTTATTCACTTGTCATCTCTTTTTGATGCTACCTGCTGCCACATACCACTCCCGGGGATCCGAGCTGTTGCAGATACGCGCTCCCGGGCAACTCCGGGTCTTCTCCCAGGTCTCAATCCTCCTGGTCTGCAGGACCTGGTCAACACCACTCACCTGTAGCTGGCGCGCAAACATTGTTCGCATTGCCTGTCCTCTTACGTCGGTCCCGCAGCACTCCGCGCGTAGGAGGTTACTTGAAGTCGCATGTGTACCCAGTGAGTCAATCTTCGCTTCGGCAGCGGTGTATGCACGCTTACTCGTCGCCAGAAGCCAGCGTTATCGAGGTGAGAGCGGCGGCACTGAATGATGGCAGGAAGGAGAAGGACAAATGCAGTGCATCGCTTGGCAAGTGTTGCATAGGCGCCCGCGGTGTCGGAACGCTCCTGGATCTCTTTGTGGTTTGCTCTTCTTCTTTGCGACTCTGTACGTTGGTAGGAACTCCGGGAATGTACTAGCTCCCGCAACAAAATATCTGTTTATTCCATGAAACCACCGTCGTGAGACATGGTGCGCGCATCCGAGTCCAGCATGTAAAGCAACTCACGGTTAACCCTGCGATTGAACCTCTTCTGCTCATAATTTTGCTGCTCCAACACGAGGCTCCGTCCTCGCAGAAGGTCTCCCGCAGCCTCGCACTCCCAGAATACCTACAGATCCTAAAGTCAACGCGCAAGGCCCACCATAGAGGACGACGCTCATATTGTGAACTCTGCACGCGCTCGGTACTCCCCGAGCTTAGCCGCTCGAGCACGCCCTCAAGCATAGAGCATCCCTCATGCACGCAGGAGTGTGCTCAGGCGACTCAGCTGGGAGATAACGAACTCTGATTATACGGCTTTACTACAAGTACACTGGAGTATGTGCGAGATCCTAACCAAATCCGGGTGCGATACATGGCGATAAAATGATGCCTGGGGGTCGAGTCGAGTCGTGGGGCGTCGCAAAAATACGTGGCGAGAGTCCGGGTATGTTCAAGGGCTTCACGGGGGGAGGGCAATCAATGTGCGGCGTTGCCGTTCGCATGGCCGTTCGCGGGCGCCGCCGCAGGCTTTTGGCTGATGAGGGCCGACGCGGCCTCCGACCGCGCTGCAAGCGTAACATACACCTCCTCAACTCGGCTGCCCACATCGTCAGCCATCGCACACCCAACAGACGAAAAAGCACACACCAAGCAGCCCCGTTGCTCTTCACCTTCATCCGCTCGTCCGCCGCGACCTTCGCCTTCTCCGCCGCGGGCGGGAGCGACACGTCGAACACCCGCAGGATGTGCGCATAGTGGCTGAACAGCAGCGCGTCCGCGAGGTACCGCCCGGGACACGTCCGCTGCCCGAACCCGAACGCGTACTTCATCACCGGCAGCAGCTTCTTCCCCGCGTCCCCGAGCCAGCGCTCGGGGCGGAACGCCTCCGGCTCCGGGTACATCTCCGCGTCGCGCGAGATCGCCCAGTTGTTCGCCATGATCGTCGCGCCCTTCGGGATCAGGTACTCCTTGTAGTGGTCGTCCTGCGTCACCTCGCGTGCGACTGCGGGCTGGTCAGCGGGGGCCCGATGCACGAATCGGGTGGGGGCACTCACTGACGGGGGCGATGGACACCCAGCGCAGGACTTCGGAGAGCACGGCGTCGACGAAGGGCAGGTTCGGGCGGTCGGCGAGCGTCGGTAGTCTGTCCCCGCACACGGCGTCGACCTCCGCCTGGGCGCGCTTCTGGATCTCGGGGAACCGCGCCATCGCGAGCAAAAACGTGAGCGTCGCGGACTCGGTCGCCAGCATCCCGCCCGCGTTCATCGTCACCGCGATCATGCTCGACCGGTCGTCCTTGTCCTCGGCGCTGTACACGTTCGACATGACCGATACACGACCCTGATCCTGTGCGAAGATTAGCAGGCGAAATGCACAAAGGACTGGGACGTACCTTGCTCTCCTGCATGATCTTCACAGTCGTCGCCGCCGTCGAGTGTAGCTGCTTCTTCCACTGCTCGCCGTACTTGAGTTTCTGACCGACGCCCGGTGCCCATGTCGGTGCCCAGGAGACTATGCAGAGGTTAGCAGCGTTCGAGCACACGATAAGAGCACGTACGGAAAGGGAGGATGTCGAAGATCTGGTACTTGTCGCCGAGCACGTCAGCCGCAAAGTGCGCGAGGTTGTTCATCTGCTGCAGGATCGTCTCCGTCTGCTCGCCGTGGTATCCTGTCGAGACCTTCAGGAAGATGTGTCCGAGAGAGCTGCTTGCCGTCAGTACATGCCTGTATGGTTCCACGCAGGACTCACTCGTCAATGGTTGTGTCGAGGTTCTTGCACTCCGGGTCCTTTGCAAGTGCCTGGAGGAATTGCAGGGACGACGCCTCGTAGTCGCGGTCGTACTGGTGCACCGCCGAGGGCCCGATTCCGAGGTGGAACTGCTTGCGTGCGTTCGAAAAGACGTCGCCGGTGTTCATGAAAGGCAGCGTCATCGTCAGATCCGAGATGTTTGCCATCTTGCGCCCCGGCTTGTCGGAGTAGTGCTCGACCTCCTTCTCGAAGAGCGCCTCGATCGCCTCGCGCGAGTTGAGCACGATGATCGTCTTGTTGAGCACGCGGTACGTGTTGATGTCGCAGTCTGGATAGGGAGATGATCAGCATTTGACTTTGCACTGCATGAACTGCGAACATGAGGATGCGAAGTCAACGTTGAAGTCGCAGATGCCACCAGAGAAGGCAAGTTGTGACCAGGAGCACAAGGACAAATTTGGACGAAGACCCTTGGCGACGTTCAAGATCTGACCGCCCCAAGAATTGCGACTCCGTCCGTCCCGAAGGCGGCAGGGCGTTCAACATCCTCTGCGCAGGCCTGTGAACAACTCGAAGTCAATGAGGAGGCCGCAGCGCGCCCTCGAGGTGCATGTAAGATGCACTGGTATTGGCGAAATAATCCTCATACACGATGACCACCAGTGCTATGAAGAGCGCCAATGGAGACCACGTCGGTCTCCCGCACACCATCCTCATGGGTACTGCGCAGACAAGCTGAGCATATGAGCTTCCTTCGAAGGATGCTCAGGCAGGTGTAGAACGTCCCCGTGCGCTCAACATCAGTGCTGCGGGAGAACTCGGGGCAGGAGAGAACGTGAATTGCGAGAGCTGCACAGCACAGGAAGCACCCCTGTACGCCGCCGCCGCCACAAGCTTAACCACACAACGCGCCGCCCCCTCTGCTCTGTGCGTTGCGACGCGCCACAGCCCGGAACCGCACCCTGCAGGCGCGTACCCCGGGAAAGACGGAGCGCGCGCCGCCGCCCGCGCCCACACGCGCACTCATCCCGAAGCAAGACTTGGACGCGACGCACGAAGGAAGACAAAGTCTTGGCAGATACAGAACACAAAGTGCGAAATGGGGTTTGCCCAGGGACAAGGACAGCGGGAGCGCATGCGGAGACGTTCCCGCCCGAACCTCGGGGAGCAGACGACCCGGAGGCCAGCCGATGAACGACAGAGAAGCGAAAGCTCAGGTGTGCGGAGAGATATGTATCGCACACGGAGCGCGTCGCGGAGACACACGTAATGAAATGCGCAGGGACGGGAGAGGATGGGAGTCGGAAGGGAGGGTGGGGGGATTGAAGTCGGACCAATGAGACTCACTGTATTTCTGCGACTGCTCGTAGAAGTACTTCCACTGCTCCGTGCTCGGGATGTCCTTCAGGTTGCCGATGATAGGCAGCCCAGGCGGGCCCGGCGGGAGATGCTTGTTGCGCGACCCGATGATGGATGAGAGGATGGACGACATGACTAGCGATGCGATGTAGAAGGCGGGTAGGCTGCGTGCGGGTCGCGAGATGTCGCGCCAGGTGTCGAGGTGTCGAGGTCTCCCGGAGTCGCTGCAGACACACCCAGGACCTGCGGGCCTTATGTATCCTCACGCCGGAGGGCCGGTGACATGATGCTCGGAGGTTGATTCGGGCGGATGGCAGTGCCCAGCTCAGGCTCGCCGGTCTGCAATCTGCAGCCGCGGCGCCCTCCCCCAGGGCGTGCCGTCACGCCAATCGAAGGTTCGAACCTGTGGGTCGCCGGGCGAAGTCGCAGCAGAGTTGCGCCAGGAATAGAGCAATTGTGTGGATGGGGATCTGGAAGACGCCTCCTAGTCCTCATGGCAGGCCACAGGATCCTGCGACTCCGAACTGCTGCCCGACTCGGAGCAGCGCGGCTGCGATCGTCATGTTCATGTTCGCTGCACCATCGCAAGTTCCTCCGTGCGTGTTCGGTAAGCGTGTATAAAGGTTCGGAAAAGGTCTACAGAAGTGTACATCCAGTATGCAGACTCTGGAGACCCGAGCAGACCTGCGCAGACCTGAGCGTGCAGAGACAGGCTGTCTGAACGCCTGGCAAGCAGCGAGCGTTTATGTCGCGTGGCGGGCAAGATTAGATCTCGCTAACCGCCGAAGATGGCCACCGATGGCCACATTGATTCCTCTGTCTTCACCGCTCTTTGACCGCCTTCTTTCATCGACTTTGCCTGTAGCCTCTGCGGGGAAACTATCTCTGCATTGCTTCTTTCTGTGCACGTTCTCCGATGTACTAGTACTAGTACTCCTGCTATGCGTGAGTGTATCGCCCCGACTGTAGACTCCGAGTCGGAGCGTTCTTTGCACTACAGCCCCGCAAACGCCCCGATAGACCGTGGGTGGGCGCGCTACGTCCGGTACTACGGAGAAGAAATCGCCGGGTACGCGCCCTCGTCCTGGTCCCTGTTTTGCATCCGCTCGCTGACCATCCTCTGAATGGCCATATTCACGTTTCGGCCGTTACATAGGGGGGACCCGGAGGCGACTCCACTGATAGATCGCCCCTTCAACGCTATTGTCACACTAACGCCAGCTGCCAGCGGTGTCCGTATGCGGCACGAATCCCCGGTCGTCGCTGCGCTGGACGGCTTGCTTTGAGTGACTGCCATTGATGGGCCGCAGTCCGAAGACGGCACTCGTCTGCCTATCCCCGGAGATGTTCTCGCCGATTCCCCGCAAGTCATTCATCGTTCTTCAGGAGTCAGGGGAGGAGCGCCGGGGACGAAAGACATCGACAACGACAACAGGCGAGTTCTCCGCTTCGCTTGCTCGCTGCGCAGACATACTTACCAGCGTATCAGTCGACAGACACGAACACAACGAGCCCGCACTGCAGTGCACACCCTTTCGTGTTCGCAGTCGGGACGGACGCATGTGCGCGACGTGGCCATGTGCGCATCCTGGCAACCGATGAACCGAACTGTCCATCATCGTCGATGAAACGCAGCGCTGTCGCTGTCGTCCCGTCCCCGCATTCAGATTGCGCTCCTCGGACCCTTCGCGTCCAGTCGCTTCCCCCGTCTTACGCCACCCCACGCCGCCCTAATGTTGGTGTGTACGCGCTGCCGAACAACGCCGACAATCGCTGTGTACACTGTACTAGTACAGGTCTTGTCGCTAGAAGACCCTGACTGGCTGCGCCCCCTCGGGCTAGTGGCTAATGTCTGGCGACTAGCGGCTCGCCAGCTTCACGCGGGGGAATGCAGTACGGGTGTATCGTCGCACTTTCCTGAGCGTGAGTGACGTGACCGCGCCTCGAGCGTCGGCGGTGCAAGCCAGCAAGGCTTAGCGTATTCTTAGCACTCGCCGCTCAATTGGGTACGTGAAGTTCCATTCCAGGGCGAGCGTCGTTGGACTCATCAGAGTCATCCCTCAGGCTTCAAGCTTCAAGCTTATTCAGGAGGCTCCTGCCGAAGACCCAGACCCAGAGCTGCCGAAGTTCAACCTCTATAGCCTGTTCTTCACATGATGATGATTCTGGAGTGCCTGAGCCAAACGAGCAAGCCTCCCGACTTTCCTGCGCGCGAGCAGGGACCAGGGACCCGGACCACCCACTCACGCGATGCGCAGGACCCGATCCGGCTT
The DNA here is from genome assembly GCA_004369055.1 of Polyporus arcularius HHB13444. Lineage (NCBI taxonomy): Eukaryota > Fungi > Basidiomycota > Agaricomycetes > Polyporales > Polyporaceae > Polyporus > Polyporus arcularius. The sequence continues at coordinate 16,387 of ML211645.1, forward strand.
GGATCTCGACGTGTCAAAAGGCAAAGCCAGATCGTCGGGAGGCGTCGGGATCGGTTGCTCGCCGACGCCGTGTACGAGGACCGCCTCCGCATAGGCTCAGGTCCCCCCCACGCCCGAGAACCGAGAACCGAGGAATGCGCAGGTCGACTCTTGTTCGGGTGCCTACGTTTCACAAGTATGTGGTCCCTGTTCGCGCTTCGCTCTTTTTTT
>ML211646.1:0-16580 GCA_004369055.1 Polyporus arcularius HHB13444
TGGACGGCGGTATCGGCGTTCACACCACCCGCTCGAGGGTAGGGATCTTCTCCACGAGTCGGCTTCCCCTCGATGATCATCGCAATATGTTGCCACGGAGAGGTCTTCATGTCGCTAGAAGATATGGGGGACCCGGGAAAGGAGACGCAGATATCGGGGTACGTCCATGAATTTGGCTTCCTGAATTCGTCGAAGGGAAAGTTCATGAGGGTGCCGTGGGTGTTGTAGAAGTGAAGCTTCTTGTCGCCAAAGTCAGTGACCACTTGGTTCAGTCCCGCGATCTGCAACCACCTTAGTTGGATACAACGGCAAGGAACAGACTGTACTCACCAGTCCGTCATAGCTCAACACTTCCTTCCCTTTCACCGGTTGAAACGATGAGAAGGCATCGGTGATGTTGTTCATCGGCTCATATGGAACGGAGGATGGGAGGAGATCGTCGAGGAAGTTGTCGAACTGACCAGGGAACCAGTGGCAACGACCAGTCATTTCGGCACGCCAGGCTTCGGCGGCGGCTGCTTTCGTTGAGTGGACCTCTGCGGGACGAACAGGGTGAGTATTGCCCTTCTTGTGGCGAGAGGAGCTGAAGGTGTCCGCCATACCTGAGCTTCCGGAGCAGCTGCGAGCGCTGCTTATCGAGGCAGTAGAGATTGACATTTTGAAGGTAAGCGAGGGTGGTGGTTGAGTGGATGCGGGGAACAGTGGGTTGGTGCGCAAGCGCTACATGGCCATAGATAACCAATTCTGTCAGTTCCGACGCTCGAGATATAGCAAAGTGCAGAGTGCTCACGTTGTATGGTCAGTTAGCAGATGATGTTCAAGTTCAAACACTGGAGCGCTCGACCGCCTACATAGGTGTTGCCGAGCGCCCGAAGCCTTAACCACCAATCAAGTAAGTAGTACGGTTGCGGCCATTCGGCATGTTCCCAAGACCTCCGAGAACTGCGAAAGAAAGATCAATGAATGAGGAGGGGGCGTACAACCTCTCCCCATTCGAAGTTCTGCAGAAACACGCAGGTATTCGTACTGTAGCAAATGCCCGCGAGGGAATAGTAAACGTAGAGTTGATCGTCTCCTCCGAACTGCTCGCCAGACCTACTTACATCCTATGCGTGTCCTGTATCTTACAAAGTACAACATTTGAGAGGAATCCAAGCACGTTCATGATTACAACTTCGCCGTTGGCGCCGCCGGCCGGACGTGCACGATGACCTTGCCCCACGTCTTCCGCTGCTCGATCGCGGCGAGGCCATCGGCGGTGCGCTCCAACGGGAAGGTCTCCCGATAGACGATCGGCTTCGCGCGGCCTGACGAGAAGAGACTGTGCCAGGTGATGTCGACGTCAGCGATAGTTCGACGTGAATTCACGGCGGCGGAGAGGACTCACTCGAGGAGCTCATTCCATACGACGGGCACGCGCTCTGGCTCGTTCTCTGCAGGTGCCGGTCAGACACGTCCTATATACGATTGAATGACTATGGATAGTGACGTACTCGTGTATGCTCCCCAGTGGATACCAACGATAGAGATGTTCTTGAGGAGCACCAAGTTCAAGGCGAGCTGGCCAGTCGACAGTCCGTCAGCACAAGCTCGGATACAGACACAAATATATGGCGAGCTCACCTTCTCGATTTCGCCCGCTGCGAAGCCAACCACGATCGCCCGGCCCTTCCACGCGATGCACTTGAGTGAATCTACGCCCACGTTAGCCATACGCGCACTGAGACGCAAGACGGCGCACGTACCTCGAATGAGACCAACAGGATCGTAAATCACGTCAACGCCCTTGCCCCCGGTGATCTTCAGGACCTCCTTCTGCCATCCCTCCTTCGTGTAGTCCACGCCGTGGTCCGCACCTGCCTGGCGCGAGACTTCAAGCTTCTCTGGCGAGCCCGCTGCGGCGATGACCTTCGCGCCCAGTGCTACGGGGTGGATGATCGTTGGAATATGTCGGGGCACATGCAGAGAGAACACACCTTTCGCAAGCTGGACCGCCGCGATGCCCACACCCCCAGCAGATGCTGTTACCAACACCCACTCGCCCGGCTTCAACTGCGCCCTCCCGACCAACGCCTCATAGCTCGTCGGCCAAGTAACAAACAGACCTACGCCCGCGCTTCCAATCAACGTCCCGTTCTACCCTCCGCACGCAAGTTCAAACACGAGCAAGGGAAGGAGAGACGCACCGGCACCCTGGTCATACGTCATGTTATCCGGCAGCGACACGAGGGCCTGCCAGTTCGCCGCGACCTTCTCCGCGAACGCGCCCTGCGCTGCCCCGAACACTCTGTCGCCCGGCCTGAACGGGCACCCGTCTGGGATTGGCGAGTCTGCGGAGATGCGCCCCGCGAGCTCGCTCCCGAGTACGAATGGGCGTGGAGGTTGGTGCTGGTACTTGCCCTGGGATTGCAGGATCTGCATGCGCACGTCGCTTGGGTCATTAGGGCGAACGCTGGGCGGCGGGGATGCTTGGGCCAATACGCACGTCGAAATAGTTCAAACCTGCGCTGTAGACGTCGACGAGCACTTGTCCAGGGCCGGCCTTGGGCTCGGGGGCGTTCTGCGTGATGGGGATCTTGGACGGATGGGCATAGTCGGTCACCACGAATGCGCGCATCGTTCAGTAAGGGCGTTGAGTTCAGAGTACAGGCGCAAGCTCAGTCGTAGGGATGACAAGCAAAGACGAAGGTAGGCGATGGTAGTAGGAGGAGAGAGGAGGTGCATTTGTACCGCGCAGGACCCCGCCATGATCCTGGTCAGCGGACAAGCCGTATTCGATCAGTTCGGGCTCTTGCATTCCCGACCCCGGACGCGCTGATTATTTTGTCCGATTGACCCCGCCTTCATGAACCCTTCCCCACGGGGTTACTACGCGCGGCGGGGATATGGGAGGAGGGGAAGGAGAAGGGAGGAGAAGCTGACTGGGTGAGCCGGAGGAGGATCGAGTCAACAGGGCAATGTCTCCAGCCACAGTGCAACACTTTTAAAGCGCCAGCTCACGAAGTGGATGAGCAAACGGAAATATGTACTTGTCGATGCGTGATATATGTACATTGTGGGTAAGATTGTTCTACAGGTCGGTCTGCTTCTGCCTCTGCCGTGATTACCGATTACTGATACTGAGAGTCCTATGCCTATGCGAACCCGAAGCCCTCGCCACCCTCGTTGATCGCGAGCAGCAGCTGCTGTCGGAGCATTTCGTACGACGAGTACTGCGGGAGGTCGATCTGGTTGAAGCCTGCAGAAACAAAGAGGTCAGCTAATGCAGATTGAAAGCACAAATCAACGAGATGTACAGGTGTGAGCTTGAGGAAGACGATCCGTGTCGCCATACGCCTTGTGTATTGAGAAGCGCTGCGTGCCCTGGACACCCTGCAGCTCGACGAAGCCACCGAGCGGCACCCGCGACGTGCCCGTCGCGAAGCTGAGCACCTTCGCTCGCTCTTCGCGGTTGAACGACTTGAGCGCGCGCCACCACCAGACGATAACTGGGTCGGAGCTCGTGTAGCCGTTGTACTCCGTTGCGGACCTCCACTCGTCAACGTCGATGTCGGGCGTGCCGGAGATGAGCAGCTCCAGCTCTTGCTCGTTGAACTAGAAATGGAGAGTTAGACCGCTACAAGGAAAGCGGCGAAGAAAACTTACGATCGAAACAAGGTCCTTCGGGATGATCTCGTAAAACCCAGCGACGAGCGACTCAATCTGGTCCTTGATCGACGAGTACAGGCGGTAATTTGCGGAGAGCTGCACGAACTCCTTCTTGTTCTCGTTCGTGACGGGGATCGACGCACCGCCCTCCTTCAACTCCACGATCTTCATGACGCCGAACTGAGAAAGGAACCATTAGCACACACACTATCCAAGCTTCGAGCCAAGGACATACCTCGTCCGCCTCCACGCTGAACGTCAAGTCGAGCGGGCTGGGGTCGTTCTCCAGGATCCAGCAGAGCGAGTTGTAGTACTCGGGGTCGACCCACTCCACGTCCTTGTAATCGACCTGCTTGCCTAACAGCTGCCTGTACAAGCTCCGCGCGAAGTACGCGTCGAGTAAACGGCCGTCGTAGATCGCCTTGCCGATGACCCGGCCGACGAACTTGAAGAACGAAAGGTGCTCCGGGTTGACCCACGACGCACGGTTCGGCTGGTACGTCAGCTTGTCCGCAGCACACGGCTGGAAGAGCGCGTAGTTGGGATCGAACATCTGCCGCGCAAGGATCTGGAACCACTCGCGCGTAACGCCGCCCGCATCGACACCCTCTTCGTCGTAGAAGCGTACGCTGAGCTTCCCGTACTTGATCTGCTCGCCCGTCTTCCGCTGCAGGTATTGGAAGCTGTCCTCGAAGACGCGCTGCCGGCGGACATTCAGCTGCAAGGTGCCGTGATGCTCGCGGTTGTGCGGCCGACGATGGAGCTGCTGATTGAAGTAATTCCGCTTGTTGTCGAAGTCAAGAACGCGCGGGTTATGAACGAGGAGAGAGAAGGAGCCGCTCATGAGGGACGGGTTGTTACGGACCATCAGGTTCAAGACCTTCCGGTGCGCATCTGTGAACGTCACGAACAAGTCCTCCATGGACTCACGAGCACTGGTAGGTGACCGCGGCGACGTGGATGCACGGAGAGCACGGGCAGTAGTACCAGACGTCGTCTTCGGTCCAACATACTTGCACACTACCATCAGAGACTCGATGAGCGGCAGCAGAACGGTAGCGATGTGCTCCATCTCAGGCTTCTCCTCGATGATTGAGAGACAGTCACCGAGTCGCTTCCAGAGGGGCGAGAAGCGGAAGCTCTCGTAGATGCTCTGCACCTTCTCGATATCGGCGTCCGCCGAGTTCCCGGACGTCTTGGGCGAGTACATGTAGTCGATCGTCTTGAGAACCCTCAATAACTTGGCCTGATCTGACGAAGCCGTAGAGAACTTGGCGGCAATCGTAGTGGCAAGTACGTCCGGTTGAGCCTCCGCATCCGAAAGAGCGCCCGCGAGTTCGTCTAGAGCAGCGTACAAGCTCTGGCCAAACTCTTGGGCACGAGTGCGCAGTTCTGATGCGATAACTTCTCGAGCGTCAGGGATATATGAGAGATGTTGGATGAGGGCCAAGCTCTGAGTGAACGTGCGTCCGGAGCACTCGCCGGCGGTCAGGACGTTCACGATGAGGCGCAGGACGTGGTGGGGGATGTGGGGAGGATTAGCAAGCAGGACTTTCTCTTCGGCGGTCACAGGAGGCTTCGGCTGTTGGGTTTCGGGCTCCGTCGCTGGGGCAGCAGCCGCGCCACTGGGTGCTATAGAAAATGTGAGCCTGTGATAACAAAGGGTGGATTCTAGCAACTCACCATCCGTGGGTTGGACAGCAGGCTGTTCCTCTCCGCTGGCGGGAGGCTGTTCTCCTGACGGAGCCGGTGCGGCTGCAGCGCCCGCCGCGCTTGTCTCTGCGGTGGCGTCCAGCTTCTTGTCCTTGAGGCTGGCAAGTGGTCGAGTGACTGTGGCGAGTAGGCCGACGACGGACTCGACAATTGAGGGGGTCCTCAGTATAGACGGACGATCCAGGAGGCTGAGAAGGAGGACGATCGGATAGTGACTCTGCGGAGCTTGCTTCTCCTTACCCTTGCCCTTCTTTGATGAGCTCCGACGAAGGCCGACGGGGAGTTCATGCTCAGTCAGGAAGAACAGGGAAGACAGTTCATTGGAGCTGACGATGTAGGTGAGAGCCTCCAAGCAGCGCTGGACAATCAGCTCCGGCACGACGTCATTCTGGGGCAAGGACAGTGATCCAAAGTAGTCAGAGGGAACGCGTTGCTTGCCGATCGCCTTGGGTGTCTGCGGAGCGGTAGCTTTCGAGTGGCGAACAGACATCTGCGCAAAGCTTTTGTCGATCGAAGCGAGATCGCCAGAGCCGTCTTGCAGGATGCTCAGAAGGAGGTTGAACAAGTCCGTGCGAGACTTCGCATTCTCGCACAAGTTGACGAGTACCTTGTAGAGCAAGTTCTTCTTCAGGATATGAGGGTAGAAGAGGAGCCTGACCAGCGCGGCCAAGGCAGACTTGTCGAGCAACTGTATTGCATCCCGAGATTGAGGCGCCTTCGTTGTCGCTGGCTGAGTAGCAGGAGGTTGAGCACCGCGAGCGTCTGGATTAGCAGCAACATGACGAGCTCTCGCCGGTCGACCATGCTCGCGATGAACATTAGCCTCCGCGATCATATGGGAAGGTAGACTCTGGATGAAGACCTCATCAGAATCCATCAACACGACTTGACGAAGCTGAGGATCGAGACTGGCGATGAAGCTGGCAGGATCAATGTCGACAGCGCCGCCTTGCTGCGCGGCTTGCTCTACGCGGGTTCTCTGAGCACGTTCAGCAGCCTCTTGTTGGATGATTTCGGCGCGGATGTCTGGCGGAAGAGCCTCGAGGAACTCGGCGCTGATCTGGGAGTCCGCCGGCCTCTCAACCTGCGCGGCGCGCTGATCGCGGACGTGCTGATTGAGGACCTCCTCTCGCATATCGTCCGGAAGAGCCTCGAGGAAGGTTGGATCGATACCAGTATCGGTGATGTCCACAGCGTTGCCGTGGATCATGACGGTGACACGTTCGAGGGCTGGCGCAGCTGCACCAGCGGAGGATTCCGCAGTCTCGGGGCCATTCGCGGCAGTGGACGGCTCGCCACCTGGCGCTGTAGACTCTTCTGTCACGTCAGCCATCTCCACGTCATTGTCTGGTGTATAGGAGGATGGTTCTTGAGCGGCGGCGGCGGCAGCAGCAGCAGCCTCTTGAGCAGCTACATCTGCAGCTCTCGCCTCTTCCTCGGCCTTCGCCTTCTCCGCTGCTTCGACTGCCTCCTGCTCCTTCTTCGCTGCTTCTGCCGCGGCACGGGCTTGCTCTTCGCGCAAACGCTCCTGTTCGCGCTCTTCAGTCTCCTTTGCTTTCTTCCACGCTTCCACAGCGGAAGGAAGGAGGGCTACGACGACGTGGTTGTTTAACTTGGCAAGCCGTGATTGCTCAAACTTGCCGTGAAGCATCTTGGCTTCCTCCGCCCAGCGCTGCACTGTCAAAAGAGGCTCAAGTGATCGGCCTTCCGTTCGAGCGTCGCCTTGTCGTGGAGCCCTCTCCAGCCGGATTGAGGCAGAGATGGCGCCGCCGCGCCCGTGACGCAGATTGCCAAGGACACCAGCCGGAACGTTGATCTGCAATCCTTCGTGGCCAAGGGCAGCACGACCGTGCGAGAGCATTTGCTGCAGGAACTGGGTCGCGCCCTCTCCGAAAGCGTCGTCCAGAGTGGCGTGGAGATCTAGAGCACCGGAACCGAGGATTGTGGTTCGGTGGTTTCGGCGAGAGGTCCGGCCTTGGGCGGCTCGAGCAGCGCTGGTAGCGGGGTCGAGCATCAAGGGGTGAGTTACGTTCTCCGCCGAGGGAGCAGGAGGGTTGCGGCGCCCGAAGATTTCAAGGTCGTCATCGCCTACGAATGTCGTCAGTTCGGCGGTTACATGCGCAATGCAGAACAATCATACCTGCACCGCGTCTGCGTGTCCCACGGACTGCGCCAGTCCACACAACAGGGTTACCATCGGGAGCGCCGCCCAAACCAGCCGCCAAAGGACCTCCTCCGACGAGGGCATTTGCGAAGCCAGCTGCGATGTCAAACAAGCTCGGCCCGACGTGACCCTCGTCGGCGATGCCAAGTTCATCCGCAAACCTGAGAACAGTCAGTGGGCTGTTCCGACACCGTGTAGTGGATACTATGACTTACTCTTCGCCTTCAGATATGGCATCCCCTTCGTCGTCCATATCCATTGCGGCGATAGGCATGTCTGAAAGAGGGAGGTGAAGTCAGTTGTAATCGGACTCAGAGCAAGGAGCAACATACCTGCAGCATCGTCATCGTCATCGCCCTCGTCTGCGCCCTCGTCAACACCATCCCCAACTGCGATGTCCTGGAAGAAGATGAGTCGTGGACCTCGATGCGTGGGTACCCTATGCTCCTACCTGCCACATGACCTCTTCACCTTCATCGTCGTCCTCTTCGCCGACCTCTTCTTCGACCGTCTCACCCTCGTTCTCGACCAGGTCTGCTTCTTCTTCCTCGTCCTCTTCGTGCCAGCCCTCCTCCGACTCTCCAGTTTCGTCATCTTCGAGATCTCCCTCAACGTCTTCCTCATCGGTGGCGGAGGTGTCTTCACTGCCGGTCTCATCACCAAAGTCCATGTCGACATCATCATCCTCGTCGTCTTCATCCTCCTCGTCCATCTCGTCCTCGTCTCCGTAGTGCACGTCCTCCATTTCCTGTCACGAGGTCAGTGAGGGTTAATTGTGACAAACTTCCGATACTCACACCACCGAACCTGCGTGCACCGAAGTCAGTCAGTCAGTGGAAGGATAATGAATCAAAATGCACACTCACAGTCCAAGGGAAGAGTTGCGGTACATCTGACTAGCTTCTTCGTTCTCGGGAGCTTCCGTCTCGTCTTCCTCCTCGTCTTCTTCGTCCTCCGATATGTCGGACTCCGAGAGCACATCCTTCTCCTCAATGAGATCCTTGTTCTTGTCGGAGACACGGCTCATCTTCATCGCGATCTTCGTGCTGTATGGCATGTCAGTATCAACAGCGGCGCGGCGACATATATCACGTACAGATGCTCCAAAGGACGAAGAACCGACGAGACCACATTGCGAATATTCGGGTAGTTCAGGTCAACCTCCGATATGACGTTCGTCAACGTAGCCACAAAGTTCTTCTCGAGCATAACCTTGGCAATGTGCGTCGGGACCTCGTCGCCCGCCTTCTTAGCGTTGATGTTGAAGCGGACTGTCAGAAGACGATGGCATAGATCAGAGAGTGCGAGCAAACGGCTGTAGCGTGTCTCCGGGTTGTCCGAAGAGGGGAGGTCTTTCAGCGCGCGGCTGATCGCTTCGAGGACAAACTTGCGGACAGAGACGAGGTCGGCGGGAACGTCCTTGATGTCCTGGTTCGCAGCAGTATCGACGCAGAGGGCGACGATGACAGACATTGCCCAGTTGCACAGCGTGATCTGCTTGCGCGCCTCAGACGGCGGCTGGGGGTTGATCGTGCCGAAGGTCATGAGGTCGGAGAGGAGGAACTGGATCGCAGCGGTGCGGTGCTTGAGTCCGCTATCCTTCGCAGGAGTCTGGTTGCGCTTCTTCGGGTTATAAGACAGGAACGCGATCTTGCAGGACTCGTACGAGAAGAGCAGCTCCGTGAGAATTTGCATGATGAAGCAAGGGTAAGTGAAGTCAACCGGCTCCTGCGGGTGCTTAGGCTCCGAAGACACCTCTCCACCGTCGGGGTGGGGCTCCGCCGACGCGGTCGCATCAGAAGGCTTAGCTGCATCTGTCACAGCGGGGGCAGTCGCACCCTCGGACGTGATGTCGGTCTTGACAGTCTTCATGAGTTCGCCAACGAGGTAGTGGACCAGGTTCTCGGTGGACTCCGCCGGAGCGTTCGACGATGATGCCGCGGGAAGCGTAGGCTCATCTACCTGCATCTCGTTACCCTTGTTCTCGCTAGGTGCGAGTGCCTGCGAGGGCGGTGTTGACGAAGGCTTCAGGCTGATAGTCTTCACCGACGAGTAGGGCTGAGAGAGCTGGCACAACTCCTCTGCGACCTTCACGAACGCCTCAGGATCACGGAGCGCAGTTGAGTTGCACCCGGAGACGAAGGCGCCGATCTCGACCATGCGCGTGCGGGGATGAGAGAAGAACCGCTTGACTTCCTGGCGCATGACATGCTGCAGAGTGGACTGGTTCTCGATGACATGGCGCACGATGATCGCGATGTACGACTGGATGCCTGTTCCGCTCTGCGTGCCCGAAGAGACCTTCAAGTACTGGAAGAGCAGTCCAACGCCGTTCTTCTTCACGAAGGACTCGGCGATAGTCTGATCCCGGGTCAAGAGCACGATGAGCCGCAGCACGGAGATGAGCTCGTCCTTGGGAAGAGTAGGGACGGCGAGTAGGCGCATGCAGAAATCAAAGAGGGAGTTGCGAGCTTCAGCATATCGGGGACCCTGCGCAATCGCCTCGCGGACGATAGGTTCATTCTCCTTCGGAAGCGAGATGCTACGGGGAGAATCGCCAGATACAAGGAGGGACTCGATGACGAGTAACTGGGCAGACAGCCACTTCGGAATGGTAGGATGCCCGTCTTCTCCAGGGTTGGACAACAGAAGCGACAAGAGCACGTTCATCAGATTCTCCGCCTCCTTCTCCGGCATCTGCGACGCAGGGGAAGACGGCTCGCCGAGGACGAGCGCTAGTAGATGGCACCTGACGGAGAGAGGCTGTTCCTGCACGTCGTATGCCGCAGGCGAGAACGCCTGGATGTCGTCGATGAGTGCTTTGACCGCCTGCGTGCGATACTCGCTTGTCGGTCCGACAAAGACCTTCTGCACGTCGAAAACGAGTGACGAGTGTTCGTCGACGAGGCTAAGAACGCGGCGGCCGATGCCGTCCTTGAGAGGCTCTCGCGCAGCGTTCAACTCCTTCACCCACTCTTCAGCACTCTTCCCAGGAGGTGCAGGAGGCTCCTCCGGGGCAGCGGCAGGTGTTGAGTCGCCCGCTGGGGTCGCCGATGAAGCTTCGTCCGAGGCAGCCGTAGCGGCGTCGCCATCACTTGGCACTGCGACTTGACCCTCAGCCTGACCCTCAGCCTGAACTCCAGCTTGGCCCTCAACTTGACCTTCGACTTGACCTGCGACTTGACCCTCGACTTGACCCTCAGCCGGCTCGGCCGCAACAACCTCAGCAGCAGCGGGTTGTGCTTCTACAACCGGCTCTGGATCCGGAGGAAGCGGGTAAGGCTGAGCGAGCAAGAGCTCCGTTGCCGCATTGACGTTGTTGCGGGTCCGCAGCAAAGCCCGCTCGGCAGCAGAGCGCGGGAAGCCCATGTCCATCAGCTGACGGATGCGATTCTCGTCCGGGGCGGCCACTGGTATACGAGGCACTCCGAGAGCGCCTGCACCAAGGATCGAGGCCGAGGTCTGCACGTCCTTGATCTCCTCGTTCTCTGCGTTCAGGAGCTCCATGACAATGTGGACCACGAGCTTGCTGACACCGATCGGTGCAGATGGCAGCCAGGACGCTTCCCACACAGAGCGGATCAGAGGCAACGCGGCGTGGCGCATGCGGACCAGGAAGTTATGCGGCTCGAAGTACTCCGCGTCGGTGTCCTTCTTGTCGGTGGTGATAGCGAGAGGCGTCTGAGTCGAGTCGAAGAGGGCCCTCGAGGACACGAGAGGCTGGATGAGCGACAGAGCGACCTTCAACGCGTTGAAGGCGTGCGTGAGCTCCTGCTTGGTGACGTCTGACCGCTCATCAGGGCTGACTTGAGTGATTACGTCGATAGTGGCGAGGAACTCCTGGCAGAGACCGAAAAGTGCCTCGAGGCCGCCAGCACGGTTGAATGCCACGAGCAACATCGTGTGGAGGGTTCGCTGAGATGGTCGCTCTGGTGGACATGAAGTCAATGACAAAAAACGTAAGGACAGCGCGAGCTCGACTTACCGTCGACAAGGAGGCCCATCGTCGCATTGAGCATGGACGTGTAGTACGAGTATAGAGACAGCTTATCACCTACAACATATGTGTGAGATCTAGCACCAGCAGGTCCCAGATGATACGTACTGAAGGGCTTCTGCTCGAGGTGCTTGACGACGATATCGGCAAGAACGGCAGCCGCCTCCTTGATCTTTGCCTTCTGGCCAGTGTCCGAACTTCGGCGTGTCTGGAACAGCCGTACAATGGCTACATGTGTCTGTTAATATGCGGCCATAACGAAATCGACCTCTTTACTTACATTGGAAGAATGGACCGAGCGCCGACGGGATCTGCGTCACGAGGTGCTTCAGACCCTTTGCATTCTTGTCCCTAGGCTGCTCCTCCTTCTTCACCGGCGTAGACGTCGCTGGTGCAGTCGACGTCGACGCTTCGCCATGCGTGGCACCGTTAGTGGCGGCGCCTGACGGGGTATCCGCGGTGCGCTCTCCCGCAGGAGTGGACACCTGTCCGTCTTGAACAGTAGCAGCAGCGCCCGAACCAGAGAGTAAGCTGGAAAAGATATCATGTGGATGCGAAGCGACGTCGATGCCACGTGCAGACAGCGCAGACTTCAGAGTGATGTTCTCCCACACGCAGGCACGCTGCAGAGCCCCGAGGTCAGCCAGGGCGGATGGCCGGCCGATGAGAGACTGCAGGAGGGTCTGAGTTGCACGACCATGCGAGTACCCAGCGGTTGCGTAGATGTCTGAGAGGAGGGAAGTGCGAGTGTGCAGTGTGATGAGCTTGCGGAAGCGGTCATTTGCCTTCTCCTCTTCTTCGCCAGCTGTACCGAAATCAGGAGCAGTTCCATGTTAGCAACGAAGACAGAACTGACCGTTGAAGTCGACCAGAGGCAGCAACTTCGGCTGCTCGTCCATGGTCTCCCAGAAATCCTTGCAATCGTCGAGGGACTCTTGAACGATCTTGACGAGGAAGGTGAGTGTCTCGCTCGTCGCCGCCTCTGCCATCGTGCGGACGACCTGAACGAGCGAGTCCGAGGCGACGCTGTTCGCGAAGTCGTAAGGAAGACACGGCAGCGAGGTAAGTCTCGCAAGACGATCCATTCCATCAGCGTCAGCAACGAAGTCTCGGCAATGCGGAACATGTTGGAAGAAGCCTTCGAGGAACTGGGGGGACAATCGTGAGCAAATCTCTCCCAGAACTGCTCAAACCTGTAATACCTTGCCGAAGACGTCGATATAAGAGATGACCAGGTTGTCGTGCGACCTGCCGAAAAGGTCAGTCGAGCTCGAGCTGGGTTGATCTGGATTTGGCTGCTGAGCGGGGGTCGACGCTTGTTCCGCGGGTGCGGGCTGATCGACGTCCATAGGCGCACCAGCATCCGTGCTTGAAGACTCGACAGGGGCAGGGTTCTGGGGTTGCAGCTTGTAGTAGTGCTTGATGTCGTCGGAGACGGTGAACGCGCTTCCGAGCTCTTCGATCCTGCCCATCGTCGTCTTGATCGCAGCGAAAACCTTCTCTTTGAGCGCAGGATGATGCCGAATGAGCTCCTCGATGGAGGTGCCGATGAGAACTGCGTTCTCCTTCTCCTGCAGAACGCGCTGATGGTCTTCGGACGTGAAGATAGAAAAGAGACTCGGAATAGTGTTAGGACGCGAGTTCAACTGGTCCTGTCCGGCTTGGTTGAGGCACAGCGCTCCGAGGGCGTTGGGAACCGACTGAATGACTTCGATGACCGGCTCGAGACCCTTCTCAATGACACTGTAGAAGACCTCCGGAAGCTCCGCCTCCTGGATGACAGGCAGACAGGTCGGCTCATTGTGCACGAAGATCGCCATGATGTTGATGGCTACACAATGCGCAAGTCAGTACAAGACATATGAAACCTTGCAGTCGTGCTTACCCAGTGCAAGCGCGCTGGGACCGAAGATGGCGCGATGCTGCATGATCTTCTTCACAGATTTCAACAGCGACGAGTCAAGAAGACCTCGAAGGCCTTCGGCAGTCCCGGACGACTGCATCATACGATGAATCGAACGAAGGGTGTGCTTCAGCACCGCTGTCCGAGCGACTGAGAGCTTGCCTAGAGGAATACATCAGCACTAAACCGAGGAGTCTTCACATGAACAACATCACCATATGAGGCCACCGCATCGTTAGGCGCGCCGTCGTTCCCATGCTCCTCAATGTCGAGGTTGACTTCGTACTGTACCACATGGTGAGTCGCGATAACATGGAGCATAAAAAAGCGCATACCTCGATGCGGTCGACGAGAATCTCAACGCCGCGGGCATTGCAGAACAACGTGAAAGCGTTCGTGTAGCCGTAGAGAACGTTGTCCAGAAGCTGCATCGTCTTCGAGACCAGGTACAAGCGATTAGGGAGTCGGTTCTCGATCGCCTGTATCAGCACAGGGATCAAGCCAGCACCGACGATCATGTTGCCGCCTGACGCGTGAGTCGCAAGGAAGGTGATGAACGAGAAGAGGGCCTCCACGAACGCTTGCGGTAAAGTCGACGTGGGCTGAGCCACCTCAGAGACAGTCTTTCTCAGCAAAGCCATCAAGATACCGTGGTTCACGCCGGCGTTGACGGCCGTTAGCACGTCCTGGATCTTCGACCTGTAACGCGACATGGCGTCCAGGGCGGCGACAGCAGCAGTCTGGACTTGTATGTCAACACCGCGGTCCAGCTGCAAGAGCTCAGCGATATGGGTGATCAAATCGGGCTCGTACAAGAACAGGGACGACTGAGCCTGAGAGTCGGAGTGGGTGTGGCCGAAGATGGCCGTCGCGAGCAGGCGGATGATCACAAGCTTCTCGCGGTCGCCGGCGAACGTGTTCGTCAACGCCTGCGCGCCACGGATACGCATCAGGAGCTCGAACTTCTCGCTGTCGGGGACGTTGTACGTCTCAATGGTGTCAGCTAGGATATCCATCGCAGGCTTGGATTCAATAGTCTTGCTGTCGATGTGGATGGTGACTGCGCCTGACGAGGTCGACGCGGTGGCCGAGGGAGCGGCAGCGGAGGAGGAAGGCTTGCGGGGCGTCTGCACAACGGAGTCGAAGACATCTCCCTCTGTCGTCTTCTCTTTTTCCTTCTCTTTCTCCTTCTCCTTCCCAGCAGCACCCGACGACGCTTGACGATAGAAGACAAAGTTCACTTCCCTTGCCTCCGTGGGGAGCGCCTCCACTTGTGCCCTCCCCTTCTCCGTCGCCAGATCCACCAAGTTGATGTCGTAGTCGCGAAGATTTGGCCAACGCTTCGCCAGCGAGGTGAGACGGGACGTCGTGATGTTCAGAGCATGTGACACAGAGGGTTGTGATGAATACTGCTGTGCAGGGCGCAATAGGAGATTGAGCGCGAGGATGAGCACGTCCAGGTCGGACGAGAACATGAGGCTGTTGAGGCGCTATATTCATAGGCGGGTCAGTTCTGGGCAGAGAGAATTACGGACGACAGCGTGTAGGAGTGTCGCACTCACGTCATAGGAATTGAATGTTTTCCTATTCGTCGAGTTTTCCAGCAATAACCGCTCAAAGCGAAGTATCTCGCAGACGGTCTTCTTCGTCAATGGGGTGAACACGTTCACCTGGAGATTGTCGATGTCGTAGTCCCGGATGGCCTCCTCCAGGATCGCGTCGAACTTGTTAAGGACCTTGATCCATGCGTTCAGATCGGACCGGGGCCATTTCCACGAGTCGATCTGGGACAAAACTTCGTGCAGGTCTTCATTCGATGTGTCCAGAAGTTTGTTGATGAGCTCCGCGACCTGAGGTAGCTGAGTATACTCGAAATGTGAGCAAGAAGACGCGTTTCGTCCAGACATTTCGACGTACCGGGGCTACAGCTCTCTTCGATTTGTGTAGGATCCTCATCGTCCGCGACGATGTCGGGGATAGTCGTGGTAGTTGTCTCTCTTCCCAGCGAGTAGCCAAGGACGAGATTGAAGTAAAAGGGGGTGTTCGCTGCAGGCAGCGGTGGCGGGGGAGAGCAAGTCGAGAGAAACCCGCTTACGCCTCCTCCCCTCTAATTATGACGACTTTCCCACGAGTACAATCGGTGATCGGACTTATATCATTTCAATTCCCACGAATAACAATGGGTCGAGACGCGTCGCGTCGCGTCTCAAACGCGTCTCACTTTACCCTCTCCTCCTGCCCCCATACCCAAATGGCCAAACGAAAAGCAGCAGCGGCTTCTAGCGATGATGAGGATGACTCTCCTCAGCGCGTCGAGAGCGAGTCGCCAGAGCGACCTCTCCAGACCGCCCGCCGCGGCAGCAAGAAGGCGAAGAAGGTACGTCCGTCCATCAAGCGACGCTCAAATGTTGAACGCGCGTAAGTACTTCATACAGGTATCTAACGCTGTTATGTTAGACAAAGGATGAGTCAGATGAGAGCGAAGAGGAAACGTTGAAAAAATCTGTGAAGAAGCCCCAGATCGCTGCCAAACCATCAGTGTGTATCAACTTCTATCTTCGGATACGTGTGCTGTTCTGACCTGACCCTTGCATAGTCCACCAAGAGATCGAAAGCACCAGCGAAGGAGGCATCAGACGAGGACACAGGAGGTGTGGACATAGGAGTGAACGAGCGCGGAGAGAGATACGTGGACTTGGGGAAGAAGAGACGGGCAACGGTCACCACGTTCAAAGGTACGCCTGCCGAGACCTATCCTACGGATGCCTCATCTGACACATGTCATAGGTGCCGTTTACGTCGACGTGCGTGAGTTCTGGGGCGACGACGGCGACCTCAAGCCCGGAAAGAAGGGTATCATGCTGGCCAAGGACCAGGTACGTTCTACCGCAGCACGCACCCCCGAACCTTGCACCTTCTGACCTTCTTCGCAGTGGGAGGCTCTGAAGAAGAGTGTAGAGGTGATCGATTCCCTCGTTGCCAAAGCCAAGAAGTAGATGTACTCGCCGTCTACATGACAATGCCATCACCGACTTCTGCTGCCGTTCTTGACGCTGTATTCCTGGACACCAAAGTGGCCAGGTCTTCCCCGAAAAAATTCGGCAAGTAGTGCATCACTTGCCATGTGGCTTTTAGACGCCGGTGACCCTTGATCG
>ML211647.1:0-16566 GCA_004369055.1 Polyporus arcularius HHB13444
CCTGGAGTGACGTAGACTCTATGTAGGGGGCGTACAGGACTGTGACCAATGTCGAGCACCTCAAGCATGGCAAATGGGCGTCTGAGCAACCATATTAGGATATTTAACGCTCGGAAGTCTCGCTCTCTCAATCGCAGGACATGCACGCATTTGCGCTTTCCACCACAGATACAGGTTGGAAAACATGTCAGTGATAATAGGGAATATTCTTCGCGTATGTTTACTTTTTCTCCTCCTGATTTGGCAGGCTATGTCGTCTGATATACGGAAAACATACCATATCAAGTAGTTTCCCACGGGGGAGGGGGGGAGGGGGTCCCCGGAAAGTTGCTTAATGCACTTTTAGGACTACCGGTAAATAATTCACTTTCTGCCACCCCCTTGGTCACCGCAGGTTTCTGCTGGCAGTGGTAGTGGATGACGTCACTAGATGTGACGTTGACCCTAACCCTCCGGCTAGCCCGGCTTAGCGGAAACGCTCGAACAACGATCTTGAACCCAACCAACTGGCTTCTGTCCAGATGTCATGCGGCCCAATATCGCGATCAGGCAGCACGAACTTCATGGAGGTGCGACAAAGATATGGCTACGCCCCCGATTCCCCCATATTACAGCGGAATCACACATACTTAATTCCGGACGCGGCAAACTTCAAAGTCTTGTAGCACCTTCAATTTGGACGGGACTTGGACCACGCAGGCGATCTATGACCGCAAGGCTAGCGCTTTTGCGGCTGCATGACCAAGTCGAGAGAGATGCAGCGCCGCTGTCTGTCAACGCACAGCCTCTCAACTGACCGCATCGAACTTTCCTGTGAACCTTGTAAGGGTCAGACTGGCCGCCAGCTGTGAGCCCTGCCCTTCACTGACCTCACCCCCCATGTTCTCTTTTCTCGAACTGTTCAGCTACTCTGTACTTGCGATAAGGGCTACGGCATCGCAACACGCACAGGTGAGCAGCCATTCAGCGTGGTTCAATGCGTTTGTGGAGTGACGACAGCTACCCCTCATACAGACACCCCTGCGATCCCCGCTACATGAGGTTCGCTACGTGGAGTGCGGGTCTGCTCTATGGAGTGGAAGGATCTACGATTGCGGCCAAATCGATGTCCCTCTTGACTGGAACAATCCCGGAATCGGCAGCATTACCCTCAACTTCACAATCTTACCAGTGAGACGACGTATCCAGCGCAAGGGTTCCATCTTCTATCACTCGGGTACGTAGTTTCCCCCGGCCATCTAGTCTATCTCATATAGTCCGTCCTCTCAGGACACGAGTACCTCGGGAGACCCTTCGACCCCGAGACTACCCTCAACCTGATGATAGACAAGCAGCTCGATACGATATTACTAGGATACGATGTGGTGACCTGGACGCCTCGCGAGAGCGCCATCGCCGACCGGTTCGCGTGGTGCTCTTATTCCTACTCCATGCTCGCTCACCCTCTTGGCTGACAGTGCAAGGTGCTTCGAGATTGGGGACTGGAGATATTGGTCCCAGAACCCATTTGGTACGCACGAGAATGCGACAATCGCTTTCTACAACACGACTTTCCGCGATGTCCTCCACCGGGAGCCGCCCTGGAACGAACACATGTCATGGTCTCATACTCAGGGACCTGAGGACGTCAAAGACATGCTGCGCGTGCAGGAGAAGCTCATCGCGCACTGCTTGAACGCATCGCCGGACCGTGATTTGTTCAAGTACGTCGGTACTGCGGCGAGCGCGCGAGATATGGCTGCTCTTGCAGACGCGCTCGATGGGCCCGGCTCCTCCCTCAACCTCTGGACGAGACACCACGGGAGTGTCTTGGCTAGTCACCTCCTGCAGAGTGAGTGTTGTCTCTGTGTAGAGGAATGGTGACCTTGCTCACGAAATATGTATCCCGTTCCTTAGTGTTCCCCGAGGTACGAGACTGACTGGTAGACACAGGGGCAAGCTAACCCCAGGTCACAGCGCATCGGGAAAGTAGTCATGGATGACCCAGTTGATCCGATATCGTATCAAGAGTCGGAGGCTTACAAGGTATCTCCTGTTTCGCCCACCTATTGTATACAAATGACCGTGTCTTGGCATAGCGATGGGCAGCAGACATTGCGACAGTTAACAGCACGGTCCACCACATACAGCTTCACGAAATGCGCAATGGATCGACCGGGTACATGCAATTCTACGGCCACCCTATTGCAGATCAAGTTCGCATGGACAGCATTATTCAGGTACTTACGTCGTCGAATTCGCCACAACCATTGGGCGCTGAATTCGCTGACATAACATTGGTCAGTTCTTACATGGGGAGCTTGTTGAATGGCAGTACGTACTACCCGATTTCTCCCTGCTTTGCTGCGAATGCGGACGGACATTACAGCACGCGCGCCGAGGCCGATCACCATCTCACGACGCAGGAGAAAGAGTGGGGCTCGTGGAGAAGGGAACTCGATTCCGTTTGGTTGAGTGATCCGCGGCAGTCGCATGCAAGGGGACCCAATAGCGGTCGTAGCACGGCATATCGCGGCCGTTTGACGAGGTCCCTCTTGGACGGCATGCCGCTCGTCTGCGGAGACGCGCTCTACGACCACGACCCGGACATCACCATGCGCGCCGAGGTGGAAGCGTTCCTCGTTGACAGCATGCATGCCGCTCCCCTCATAGGTGAGCTCTTCTTCCTCTTACAGCTCGAGTGACGCATGACGAATGGTGTCCAGTCTCAAGCGCATTCCCGCCTCTCCGCTATCTCTGCCACCTCTGGCCCATCCGTGCCGCCGAGCGAATGCCATTGGGCGACACGTATCGGTCGTCGAACGAGGACACGCAGGTCCTTATCCTGCTCCGTGACCAGGACTACTGGAACTATTTCGCGGTCTCCGAGGAACTCGCGCGCGAGCGCTGGCCCGCCGCGAGCGTTGTTGGCGGGCTGCACTATGGGGTAAGTCCTAATGTTCACGAGCTAAGTGCGGTGTGTCTGTCAGTACACGGATGCTGATGGCTCGTGTACATATCCTTCGTGCAGGACGTCGCCTGGAATCATGACCAGTGTAGTGCGGATATCGTCAAGGCATTATTTAAAAATGGCTCGGTGAGTAGTTCGGAGCCTTCGCACCTTCGTCTCGACACTCAATCGACGAAATCGTTTTCCTCAGCTACCTAACGGCTCGCGGCCCTGCCAGTATGATACTGAAGCGTGATAGAACAGTCCAACGTACTGCTTGCTGTGCATGCCAGGTAAGTATCGGGAAACGAGATGGCGTCATGTAGGCCCACCTGTAGTCATCGCTCGTGTATAGCACATACAACCACAAACTCAAATGCATGTCTAAGCATCTTCATGTCATACTCGAGTCGTGCTTGAGGCCGACTACATAGCTCAAGTACTTCAGTGCGGTTATGTAGCAGTCCTCGGAGTCTGCTCACTTGAGATGACACAGCCGCCGAAGGCCTCACGATCACTTCATGTTCAGTAAGAAAGAGAAACCCTGCCCTCAACTTTGGACGACCGCTCGTTGACCGAATTACCTGCACATAATGATGTACGTACCAGGGCTCCCTCGTTCGAGACCCGTCCGGACAAATGCTGACCTTGAATATCTGGCGAGGTGAACCGTAAGTAGTCACCCGCTCGTTCCTTCTTTGTATGCGCCCTTGGTATCCGTTAGTCCCATTGCCAATGACTAATTCCATCCACATGTATCCAGAACTACCGGTGCATCACAAGGCTCGCAACTGAGCCCGAACCTCTTCCAGCAACTTCTGTGCCTCTGCAAGCCGACCTGATCAGCATTGCTTTTCTGCCGAGAGAAAGGCCAGAACGGTCACTTGCCTGCTTTCACTTTCCCCTCTCCGAGACCCACGGCGTTTTCCAACGCCCCCTGAGCGCCCTCCAATGTCACCTTTCTTCCCTCCGCTCGCAGATGCTCCGCGACGGCCTCGTTGGCCTCCTCGTCCCCGGCCAGGATCAACGCCTCGCCCATGCGCACCCAACCCTTTGCCCACCGCTCGTCCAGAGTAGTCGCCTGATGCGCGTCCTGAATCGCTTTGGGTCGCAACTTCTGGCGCTCCTCCTTCGGAACATCGGGCGACTTGATCAGCTTGATGTACGCCAATGCGCGGTTCCCGTACAGGACCGCCGACTTGGGAGCAAGCTCGATAGCGCGCGAATAATGCTCTATTGCACGCGCGTAGTCGCCGTTCGCGAACGCCGCGTTACCCTCGGACTTGGCCTTCTCGGCGTCGGCGGGCAGAGCGGGAACAGAGGCGTGCTTCGCGACCATGGCCGCGAGCCCACGAGGGTCGGCGCCTTGCAACGAATCGACAGGTCCGCTCTCACGGATCACATAGAAGGTGGGCATCGCTCTGATCTGGTATTTTTGTGCGATGGCTTGAAGTTTGTCCACGTCGACCTTGAGGAAGACAGCGTTCGAATATTGCGAGGCGAGCCGCTCGTAAATAGGAGCGATAGTCTATCAGGGGATCGACTGAATAGTGGTGATGTCTCATGATGCTGTCAGATACTTGCCTTGCATGGGCCACACCATGTTGCGTAGAAGTCGACGATTATCGGTTTGTTCTGCTCTTTTGCGGCTCGCAGTGTAGAATTCCAGTGACTGACAGATTCAATAACGATAGGTTTCGACATGTTAACTTATGGCTTGAAGACTGAGGGTTCTCAAGTCCGCTAGGGTTCGCTGCTGAGAAGTGGTTGGTGGTACAAGGCAAGCTGTAGGTGGCTCAGGTAAGCCCAAAGCTGTACTTGTTTCCAGGACGTTCTTACCGTGACGATCAGTCACACGCACGTGGCCGCGCCCAAACCACCTTCATCTTCGCACGCTACCAATTTGGCGCAATATACAGATTCACATTCAACATGGACGCAGACATTTCGCACTTGCGTCTTGTACAGTACGAACGACATTGGTCGACTGCTCACTGGATCCAACCCCTCGCCTTGAAATCCTCCAAGGAGTCCTTGACCATCTCCTCGATGGTATGCAACTTGATGCCGAACAATTTACGGACCTTGCTAGTGTCGTAGGCCTGGAAGTAGACCGCTGTGGCGGGGTTGAAGTCGGTGTCGCCTGCCGGCAGCTGCGGGTAGAGACGGTGCGCAACGTTCACTGTCACGAATGCGAGACAGTGAGCGGGTTGAGTATTGATTCAGGAATCAGGATTACGGGCATAGTTACTCACCGAAATCTTGCAACTTGAACACGCTCTGGCTGACGATAATGCGCTCGCCACCGGCCTCTGGGGTCTTAACAGCGAGGGCATGAGCGAGGCCTAGGTCGCGTACATCGATCCAAGACGACCTATCAGCACAAGCATCAGCAAATGCTCGCCTCGAGTCTTCTCGACCATCGAACGAAGGACTCACCCCCAGTTCAGCATATCCTTGTCATACGTGCCGGCGACAGCGGCGTCGTAGAACATGCGCATGGACTCGTTTAAATGCTCCGGCTTGTCGACCTCGTGCAAAATAGGACCGTACACGTACGACGGGTTGACGACTACTAGGTCCCATCCGACCTCGCCCTTGTGGTCGTTCCAATACTTCCACGCAGCGCGCTCCGCAAGGGCCTTGCTCGCGCAGTATTTGTCGGCGGCGGACGCGGCGGCGCCCTTGGTCTCGACCTCACGGAGGGCGCGCTCGTTCCAGTCTGCCTCAGTGAAGGTCTTGGGCACCGGCAGCTCTTCCAGGATGGAGCCGCAGGACGAGGTCACGACGATGCGCTGCACGCTGGAGCCGTGCTTGAGGGCGGAGGAGAGGATCCCGACCGTGCCCTGGACGGCGGGCACGATGAGCTCGGAGGGATCCTCGGCGTGGGTGTGGAAGGGCGATGCAGTGTGAGCAATGGCGTCGACGCCCTTTACGGCTTCATCGAAAGCGCCCTCCTGCGGATAACACTGTATGTCAGAGGCGTGGATGGTGCGAAAGGATTGGTCCGCTTACCTTGACGATATCGTTGACAATGGCGAACTCCAGCTTATCACCATATGACTTGAAGAGCGAGCGAAGGTGATTGGCCTTGCTGTCAGAGCGAACGGTGCCGCGGACGGCGAAGCCTTGTTCAAGCAACGCCTTCACGACCCATGCGGCGACATAGCCGTTCGCGCCGGTGACGAGGACTTTCCCGGCGGAGATAGCTGGCATGTTGATGAGAAGGGGGGATCTGCTTAGTTGATGAGGTGCAGATTCGAGGACCCCTTCTTATAGGCGATTACCACCGCATAGCACTGCGCACATGCCCGAGCCGAAAGGACTTCTGAGTCAGTAGATGGACTGTCGATCGAGTTGTAATTGGGTCGTCGTAATTCACAAGGAATCCGACGGAAGCCGGGCTGTCGCAGTCTGTGAGAAGATTCACAAGTTTGAGGACGTGCAGCGCGGAGCTCGGTGGCCGTCTCGCGCTAGCCAGTTATGCGGTACATCCACTAGTTCCGCAAGCTAATGGTCCGTTGGAAGTTGACGACCTGGTAGCCCGTTAATCATTTGTAGATGATCGAATGCGGGAGGTCTCTGAGGAAACGCGTCATACCACGCTCATAGTCCGACCCACGCCTATCTTTGAACCAAAGTACAATATCTGTCCGTGAAGCAATCAGTCCTCTAATGACTGCTGAAGCTAACTTTTTGGTTGTTTTGCTGACAAGCAGCTGCAGAGTATTGCAGGGTCCGCCCTAAAGTCCGCACGTAAGGCCTATGCGCCCTTCCCTTCCAGGTGTCTAGGCGTGTACGTTAGCCTCTGCAGGACCACTGCATGATCATGGACGACCACTCAACTCACACAGACACCGTATGATGTCCTATCAACTTCATCAACGGGCCGAGACAAGGCGGAGGAAGCGAAAACAAGCTGCACACCGTAATTTCAATGTCCCACCACGCGACACGTGTGTCGATCGCGACGAAGAAGCCGTTGGAAGATAGGTGAAATATAGAATTAGCGGCGGCATCACCCGGGATTTGCGATGGCTAGGGAGCCGCTAGGTACGCTGTACCGCAAGACACCAGCGATGGAGGTCCACACCGCGGGAGCTATCGGTGGGATATGAGCACGGGGCACAGAGGCCAAGCCAGATGACAGTCAGTTGAGCTCCATGCAGTAAACGGAAGCGATACGCACGAATTTAGCCGAGCGGTCGGGGTTGTGTTGGTTTGTTGGCAAAGACGCTGGACGACGTTACAGGGTCTCCAAACCATCTTCATGGGACTCCACTTGACCCCCCGGCTCGTCTTCATAACCGTCTACACCATGTCTAGTCTCTCGACCCCGATTGACACCCTGACACCTTCTCCGGATGCCACAGTAAGCCAGCTTGAATTCGCGGGGACGAGACAAGGCTCATCAGTCAGTAGCTCGACTCGGAGATGGCTTGAGGCGGTCAAGGTTCCACAACGACAGCTTAGACACACCGTATCCTGGCTCCTTTATAGGCTCTTTACCACCCAGACCGACCGTCGCCCGGTAATGAGGTCCTCCAGAGGCTGCAGGCTCGCTGTGCGGCAACTTCAGGTGCGTGTATTTTTATAGGGTCTCCGGTCGGGCTCTTATCGCGTTTCCTTACGAGCCGGAGAAGAGCTAGACGTCGACTCGATACGTCCGCCAAGACTCGGAGAGATCGACGCGGTTGTATGGGCAGCTCGTGGGGCTTCGCAATCACCGGGCTAGCTGCTCGACGTCCGTCGTCCGTCGTGTAAGTTACCGGGTTGGTCTTCGCGGGGTAGTGTGACTCAGCGTACGCCATGTCTGAAGGCACAGTCAGATTCCGATAGGAGATGTGAGAGGAGACGTGAAAGAAGACCAGGAGCTCGCTCGGTCTGCCCGCGTTGTGTCATGGCCGATCGGGATTCAGTCCATCAAAGGACCTCTGCGAAGGGAAAAAAATCGTGTCTGTGCTGTACAAGAAAGCACGATCATGTCCAGCTTCGCGATATGCTCGCTTGACCACTCTTCCTGAAAGCTTCTGACCGCCGCCAGAATGCTGGTGAGTACTCTACATCCGCCGATGTCCACGGATTTCAAACTGTTTGCAGGAGGCGGACGCGAACCGGATGCTTCGCAACCATACTACAGTTCGACTCAACGGGTGTGTTATTCTCCTATGCTCATCTGCACTCTAGCTTTCAATTTTCAATTTTCAAGATCGAGTCTTTCCTTTCGACCTCCCGGTGTCCTAGAAGCGCCTAGACGGAGTTGATGAATGCCGACCGGGATAAACTCCCAATCCGTTGGAGTCATCTCAGAGTGAAATTTACAGACCTATTTATGGCGGAAGATTAGTCGCGGGCACGTTCCGTGCGGGCTCTCTGGAGCCTTCACTCAGCGGAGCCTCTGTCGCTCGGCATACAAATGTGGAAGGCTCTCTACCAGTTGACTCAGTCTTGCGAAGCTTACTCGTCTTTGAGCCAGGGCAAGTTCGTGCGTTTTTCGAAGCACATACATCGTGCAAGAGGGGAGGAGCGGGAGCCACGGCCCACTGCCATCTGCGGTAGCGCCCACTCGGGAGGACGCGCGATCGTCTCGAGCGGGCGACACCGTGCGGAGCTCCTTGCATTCATAGCGCATGCAAACTCTGTCTGATCCCGGAGAACTGCATAGCATGACTGACTCACACCTTGCAAAAATAGGCTGCAGAACACGAACTCGGCGCTCGCTGTAGCTTTGCAAGCGACGTGAACTGTGCAGACGCACTCACCGAATAAACAGGACGAAGTTATGCTTTGATCGGGCTGAGGCGGATACGGAGCTGCAGTCTCGGACATTGCCAGCTCAAATCTGGTTTACTACATGTCAGCGTGTTGAACAGAATCCCCTGGCGCGAGCGACAAAGTACATACTTACCTCGATGACGCCAATGCCGTGTACCGTGTGGCCGAGCGCAATCGACATACGTGTCTAATTCAGCCAAAGTGTCACATCTCTCAGTTTGAATGCGCCGCGATCGCAAGCGGTCCCACTTGCGCATGAACGTGAGTAGCTGATGTTGAGAATAAGACGTGATGAGTTGGTACCAGCTCCCGATTGACTCTTCTGGGGATCTCCCTTCCTGCATGGGTCGCAGGTTCGGAGTATGGGGGTTCGAAAAGCAAGGCCGATATTCACCAGTGTCGTCTGAGTACATCGAGGTCAGAAAGTAAGTGGTGAGTTTCGTGCGAACATAAACAAGCGCCTGTTTGGGTTAGGGTTCAATTGACCCGTGCAGTATTGGTGGCAGGAGCGGTTGCCCGCTTAGTCTCATACATTCTTCCGATCCTCGAGCACTCCCCCTCCCAACTCTACAGACATCGTCACAGGCGAACCGCCCACCAGCGCCCCCTCGTCGACCTTCCACCCTGTCGCCTTCGCAGCTTCTACAAAGCTCGGGAACATCTTCGAGACGAGCTCCAACGCAACCTGGACAGCGGCAAGCTGCGTCCCAAACTCGCTCGGAGTCTCGCTCCCGCATATCCGCGCCACCTCGTGCGCGTGCGCCCATGCCTTCAGGTGGTCGTGGGGCCCGTGCCCCTCCTTGAACCCAACGACCAGACGCACAGTAGCCGCAGGCGCAGATGCGAACCAGAGGACATACTGCTCGTCCGCGAAGGCTTCGAGGAGCGCGACGGTCTCTTCGTCGGTCAGGGTATCGTGTCGCAAGCGTGATGGAGTGGAGAGGAAGGGGATCATGGTGCCTTCTAGACCAGTACAGGGACCTCTAATCGAGGCGAATGGAACTCCGAGGAAGCAGCGAGCGGGGAACTTCTTGTCGTGTACGATCCAGGATGAATCTACGAAGATATGCTCGCGTCTAGAGACGGCTTTGTGTGGCAGAATTGTCGCCTGCGACACTGCGTTTCCGTGCACTGAGACAAAGGTCAGAATGAAAGTGTAAAGACGGAGGGGAAGGTCAGCTCACTATCGAACGAAGAGCGGTACGCCTCCCAAGCGATACTTGCTCGCTGCCTGTTGAAGGAGCGCATGGAGATGACTCGGACGGCTTTGAAGTTCGTCGCCAGATGGAAGAAGATCAGCGTGAATAGTACGGCGTACGTCTCTTGAGGTCCATGCACGTATTGTACGACTACGGTGCCGCACTACAATGGATGCATCAGTAGATGCCGAGAGTCCATGGCAGTGAGAGACGCACGAGCATGCCAAGGAGGGCAAGCACAGTCTCCTTGCTCCCGTCCTTCGCGCTGAGGTCACCGACGTCTCCCGGCTTCTCGCCGGCAGTTGCGAAGTGGACTGTTAGCGCAGCCTTCGAGCCTCCTGCAACCGCTCCGCAGATCGCACGAGAGGCGCCGCTCAAACACAGTGCGACGGTCCGGAGCGGCGAATCGGATGTCGGAATAATGTAAGGGTATCGGGGAGAGAACGTGATAGTCGCCAGGTATGGGGAGAGCGTGTCAAGGATGATGGCCATGTCATTGAAGATGTCCGCCAGGAGTCGGTAGGTCTTCGCTTCAGGGTACAGCGACGTGCCGAGGTAGTATCCCGCCACGATTGCTGCGGTACATAATTGCAAAATAAGCAATCGACAGTGAGCCACATGGGTCGCCGCCAGCATACTTACTCGTCAGTCGGCTGAAGACGTCCTGGAGGACCGTGAGAAGGATGGCGTTCGTCGCAGAGGCGGATGCATTTCCGACGCCGTGAGCTGTCAAGGGCAGTTCTATCAGCTCAGATTGCATAGCTTAAAAGGTGCTACTTGCCTTGAAGCACCGCTCTGGAGGCGAAGAGCGACGCAAGTGAGCTGCAGAAGGCCTGCAACGCATTCCATATCTGATACCTGTGGTGAAGATTCATGGAAACCCCAACGACGAAGGAACTGCGTCATACTGCAGATAATCTACGAGCTGCGTCAGCATGAGTAATCAAGCTAAGAGAAATATTGTCTACCATCGGAGACTGTGGCAGGATAGCCTTCCGGAAGGAACACGTCGCTCAAGAGCTGGCGCCAACCGTGCGCGGCGGTCTGGTCGGGACACGCGTCAGTTCAGTACATGGTCTACGGACAGGTAAAGTCAAGGGTTCCGTACCTTCTTCGGCAAGCCCAATTGCTTTGAGTGGCGTTCAATACCGCTGCGATATAGTGCGGTGACATGGCCGGACCCATCCTTCTCGCGGATAACAAAACCACTCCGGGACATGATCCGACCCTGCTGCTCCCGCTGCAGCACCTATACAGACCTTCAGCCTTCCAGTAGCACTCAAGTGAGCGCTGTGTTCCTGTCTTGCTGCGTGCAGAGTGCCAGTGACGCCAACAGAGGTGGTTACCTAGCAGGAGATGGACGTCTAGAGGAAGGGCAGGTTCGGGCGCTTCTGAACCGAGCGGCTTAGCGCCGCAACTTCGCCTCGCCTTCCATTCAGGCGACATTCTCCTTTCGTACCACCGTCAACCTAGGTAAGGAACTCCGCTTTCTCTGTGTTTATGGCATTTAATACTCACTTTCGAAGAAACGTCAGGGTTCCCAGGGAACATACGTGTTGCAGTTCGTTTGACCGAGTCGGAGATCAAGTTCGAATTAGTACTCGAGTCGTATGGCCACAGATGGCAACGTGCGTGATTTACTGATACCAATGGCTGCGTCTGCTTGGACTTACGTCGCTGACAGATGCCCCCAAGTTGAAGTCGGCTACCCCATTTTTGATCCACCACAAGACGCCATCGACCAAGTCCTGCCACTTCTCGTACACGAACGACAGCTCAAGGTTCTCGGACGTACCATGTTTGCGAGCAATCTCTTTTACGACTTGGGAGACGGCCGCATTGTCAAGACCGGTATGAACACCTCCGTCGACGAGGCAAAAGCAATGGTCTTCGTCCGGAAACACACATCCATCCCGGTTCCCGAAGTCTACATGGTCTTTCAACACGGCGGAGCTACACACATAGTCATGGAGCTCATCGATGGCGTGGCGCTACGTGAGGCAGCTGAGCTAGATCCAGATGGAACGACCAGCAGCGGCCATAGTCTCGTCACCGACCAGGATTTGGCGAGCATCATGCAGCAGCTCAGAGACTTCATCCATGAACTGCGAGAGCTGGGACGTCGGTACCCACCCACCCGGCCGCACTTTGGGTCCTGGCCAGACGGTCCGTTTCGCAACTCCTACTTCGCTTCTGCGCCCCCGGCAACAGCGTTCGAATCTGTTGACGCGTTCCATGCCTACTTTCTCGATCGCCTTCGTCCGCTGAGCAGGGAAAAGGCCACCTACGACCAACTCGTCATCGCTCGAAGTCAGAGCCAGGAGAGCGAGCCGGTTCTGACACACGGCGACCTTGCTCCTCGCAACATACTCGTGAAGAACGGTTGTATCGTCGGTGTGGTCGACTGGGAGACCTTCGGGTGGTATCCGGGCTTTTGGGAGTATATGGGCATCGGGAACGAAGGCTCCAGTGATCGAGTATATCAGGCTATCGAGGACGTCTTCGGGATGACCTCGTTCGTATGTGAGACGTATCAGTTTGTTCACGCATGTCTAACGCTACCTTACTATTGAACAGTACTCCAGCGTGTGGCCGCCCTCTTCGGGATACATAAGTTCGATTGCAAGATAATATACGCTGGTAGTAATGATACAATGACTGGAAAAGCATACGGCGACGGACCCGAAAGGCGCAAAGAACATTCTCAAGCACGTCCTGCGCATGCGCGGCGAGCGAACCAATCATCCCACACTGCGAGATACTCGAGGTCAGTGATCTATTCAATATGAATCGAGACTCCAGCACATACGGTGACTGGCGTCTGCAACCGCCTTGGACCACTGGGCCTGGTTGATGACTCTGTTCTCGTAGAGCTTGCCGAGGAGGGCTAGAATCCAGTGTTGACAGTTCCACTGACCGTCAGGCTTCGCCACACCGACCTCCCACGCAATCGCCTCAATCCTCCTCCGGGTAGCGGAGTCCATGACACCTAAAGACGTCTTCCTCGCCTGGTACGTGGCGACCCCGGCAGTCTTAGGTTTGAGGGCCCCAGTATACGTACCGCCAAGGGAGCTGCCGGTCGTACGGAGTGTTCTCGGCCGTGACGTGAATATGCTTCCAACCACCATTACTGACTTGCCACGCTAGACTCCAGTGAAGGTCGCGAGGGCTTGTGGTCCCCCCTCCAGGCCCGTACACGAATAGGACGACCTCCTGATCGACTTCAATGTCCCTCGCGAGGTGATCATTGTTGAGAGGGGGGAGGATAGTGAGACCACGCCTGCCTTGTTCGGGTAGATATTCGGGAGCCATCGCGGTGAACGTCTTGGACTAAGAGGTGAGTTTACGAGACCTGATGATGAATGGATGGAAGACGTACGGTGTTGTTGACCTCGGGGAGTAATCGCGGTTCAAGTGTGTGAAGGGAATGAAGTCAGAGTACCTTGGAGAGTACCTTATATACTGCACATCTAGTAACCACCGTATCCCGATCATGGCCCAGCACGAGGCAGCACGCGTCTACGTTTGTGGGTTGAATGTTCGCCGCTTCGCACTCCCACCCCGCACATAATTTCCCATAGTCCAGCGGCATTGTCTCCGAACGATCGGGGGTGCGCTTATCTCTCAGAGGAAGGATTCCGCACTTAGGGCGCCGGATCGCTGCTGAGCCCAGCCGGGCATGGTGGTTAGTGACTCGGAAATATCGCAAGTGAGCCATGGTCTCGCGAGTGTGCGAGCAGATACTTGATAGTATTATCCGCATACGAGAACGACTAGGGTCGAGAGAGACTTTATTCCGTTTAGTACACTACAACACTTGCGACCGAGAATGGTCCATGCATATAATTTTGGCTGCATGACTGGCTGCACAACCAGTCCAAGATGTCGAGGGTCACCATCTCCGCCTTCCGGCGAGAGCTACAGCCAGTCGTCAGCGTCGACTCAAACCACCAGAACCACAGCCACGAACTCACGCTTGTACGCATCGACCATCGCGCCCTCCCACGTCCTCCGGCCCAAAAGCCGTTCCGCAACCATCCTAGCTGCAAGCTCCTTCAGCCAGTCCTGACAATTCCACTCCTCTCTCCCGCCCGGGCACATACGCATCACCGGCACACCCATCGCAAGTTGCTCAATCCTCAACCGCGTCTCGAGCGTCATCTTCCCAAGCGAGATTTTGCGCGCACTATCGGTCAAAGCACTCTCGGCCTTCGTCAAGTCGCCCCAGTGCACGTAGCGCGGTTCCTCCACAGGTGGCCGACCAGGCCCTGCACTCATCAGCACACGGTGAACCTGAACGTGAATGTGCCGCCAGGCCTTCGGCTGACCGCGTCCGCCGCCGACTTGCCAGGCAAGGCTCCAGTGCCACCAGCGGGCGTCGTCATATTCGGAAGTATAGACGAGGAGGTAGACGTGCGTCGTGGTGTCGTAGTCGGGGGCGAGGGTGCGGAGGATGTCGTCGGGCTGGTGTGGGGTGCCGATGAGTCCCTGTCTTCCCTGCTCGGGCATTACCTGATTCATCGTTGTCACGGTGCTAGACAACGGATTCAGCAGGCTGCAGTACGGACACTACTTCGAGAACATACCTTGGTTGAAGATAGGCAGGAGGGAGACGGAGGTGGAAGAGTAGAGCCGTGACCTCCTGCGCGCCTCATGGTCCTGTGCCTCGCCTCGGAACTGGCCTTGAGGATAACTCCGCTGCGCCGCGGACGTTCAAACGGCCTGCTCCGAGGTTACTCCTGCATTTGGTGAGTATCCAGCGGGCTACGACATGGCTATCGGAGGCCTGTGACGCGAGCTCTGCGACGAGGGCTGAGGAACGAATCCAACTCGGCCGGTGATCGCGGGGGGTTCGTCGGGTCTCACTGAGCAGCGTATCGGGTAGTCGCATCGCCCTCGAATACGACCGCTCATTATGTCTGCTTGACAGGCAGGAGGCTGGCGTAGTGGTGTTCGACTCGTCCACATAACCCTCATTCTACCAGGTGTGTACGCGCATGTCAGTAACGACTTTCGTCTCAGGGCTACATGCATATGTAGAACTCACGAAATACGCCGGGCCGTGCTCGAGCGAGCTCCCTGAGCTCGACGTTGATCGTGTCACAATAGTCTCCCTGGCCGTCGCGTTGTACAGCCGAGGGCTTCCAGAGGCGATGTACGGGGACGCATAGGACATGGTCTCGTTGAGCAGTGCAAAGAGCTACGCGCGGTCGTCCATGGCCGAGAGAAGACATTCCTCGAGGGGAGGTGAAATTTGAGCTCGGATTCCCTTTCGACGGCCAGTAATCATTGTTAGCGGTTTCATCCGAACTCTGCTAGAGCTATGGTATAGCAGATCGCTTTAGGCACCATATATAACCCACGAGTACAAGACGAGGTAGCACATGAGCTAGCTGTATGATTATGAGTGCGCAACAAAATGCCGGACCACTCACCTGTGCCTCAAGAGACGGGCTAGAAACGTATACGGCACTACGATCTGACTCCACCAGTTAAGCAGAGGCTCGTCACGCCGCCATCCTTACGCTCCATGTCATGGGCGGAATAGCTGAATTGGGACCGAGTCAGACGTAAGTATCTTGAGATAGCTTAGCAGCACAGGACAGATGAGAGAGACGAGAGACCACATTTGCAACTCGTAGCTACACCAACTGGACCAATCATTGTGAGCATGGTCGTTAGGAAGGAGACGGTGACTTCGTAAGTACCTCCTGATTGCAATTTGCCACTGGCCAGTGATTCCGTTCGAGACAATCGTTTCTTTCAGCAGCTGATTGGTTATAAATGCAGAGGTGGCGAGTTCTACGAGTTGAACTGTCGTCGCTGTCGTCGTAGTACTGTTCCAAGCACGTTGACTGGCGCTTTCGCACCGAACGTTGATGGCCCCGGGTTAGGGTTTATTCCTTTATTCCCTTTCTGGCAGTATGAGCGCCTGCCAACGCTCCGCAAACTTGAACGTTGCTCTTTGCCGTTCACCTCCACTGCCGATGCATATGAACTCAAGGTGGGTGTCCCCGTCACCCAAGTAGCGTTGAGATATTGACAAAAACGCTGTAATACACCACCCAGCTCGTCGTTACGCTCAGATCCTCTGCAGAACTTGAATGTCGATGTCCTGCTCTACATCGCCGACTTCCCAACTCGTGATGCACTCTCAATGCTCACCAGGACTTGCCGCTCCCTTTATGAGACACTGGTTTGCAGGCTCCTGAAGGGAACCGTTAGCGTGAACCGCGTCTATCTCAGCTCCTTCCAGTCCTTCATATATCACGATCACGAACGAATATCCTACTTGCGCGACTTCTCCTACCAGCCCACCCTCTATCGTGACAATCACAAGCCGTCTCCCCTTCCTACCCCGAATGCGTGGGAAGCTGGCAAGACTGTGATGAAGATACTGCGGGATGCTCCCAACATCGTCGCTTTCCATCTCCCCGCACTTTGGCCGACCGCATTCCCTCCGAAGGAGCTGAGAGCGACACTCGCCTGCATGGAGCGACTCAAACGGATCGATCTCGCGACTGTCACCCATCATTACGCAGATGTGCTGCGCGATATACCATCTTCTCTTCGTGCGGTCCAGTTGGACTTCTTCGACCAGGGAGATTTCTGCCGCGACCCGACCCCCTTCCTCCGGAACCATCGTGCGACGATACGCGAGTT
>ML211648.1:0-16503 GCA_004369055.1 Polyporus arcularius HHB13444
CACCCCCCCCATACCATTCGTTGATTCCCCGTCCCGTCATTCTATGTCTCGCGCCCAGGTTGTCTGCTCCAAGGCCGACACTGTATACACTGCATGGGGGTTACCTGTCTTCCGACTTCCCAATTTGCCACAGCTGGCCCAGGTACGTCCTCTTAGTAGTATGTTCCCGTCTCTACCCAGATCTTCTGCAACCATCTGCTTCGGCAGCGCAATCACGCGTCCTGCCCACCCCACACTCTTCATGCGAGTTCGCCCATATTGCTATAGCCGTGTCCATTCCACATCCACCGGCGGTGAGACTAGATCAACGTACTCCTCAGCTTTATCTCTCAGTCGTCGCGTTGGTCAGGTACGTCTCCTGATACCCGCTTCAACTCCATCGGCCGGCCGTATACTCACATGCTCCATGCGCCTGTATGCGCTACCCTTCCAATCAAATCACTTGAATGGCGCGTCTTAGGTCTACATCAATTGTAGCAGTCGCGTGCCTCCCGGCCGCAGGTGGGTACGCATGCTGAAGACCGTGCGGTGCAGATCGTCGACGAGGTCGTTCTGGTCGGTCCCAGTGGCGCTTCGGTGCGTTCGTCCTGCAAGTGTGAGCAATTCTATGTTGCTGAACTGCTCGGAGCTCACTGGCTCACTAGCACATGCTGATGCGAACGCGCCTCAGCGGTCAACAGCACCTGCTTGCGATAAGTTGCCTCGGCCCCACGCATCTCCCACCGCTCGGAAACGGACACTCGGCGCCGGGAATGATAGTGGCAGTTTGCTGCCGCGACGCGACTCTTGGAGGGCACCGATCGGTGCGCGGAGCTCGATATGGAGATTGTTGACGCTGCAAAATTGGCGGTAAATCGTAGCTATCCGCGAGAATCATGCCACACGCCGCATCGGAGGAAGAAGGTGGTACAGGTCTCCAGGAAGGCGGACTAGTCGGCGTCGAGTGTCTGATAGCGGCATCCTCGCGCGACAACGTTGAATCGACGCCGGGTAAGTACTCAGTCTTCATTGATCTCGACAGCTGCTGAGCCGCGTGCAACATGCCTACTGTTCACAGCGACCGGTTTCTTCCCGGCTATGGACTACCGTCGAAGAGACAGTCAACTCCCCTCGTTGGTGTCTGAGCGTCCACCCTCGTAGCGCCGGATCCGAACGCGTGAGCACCTGTAGGTGCAGCACTCAATGCGAGAGACATCAGGGAAGAACGAGGCGGAAGTATGATACAGATTCGGCGCGCTCCGTGTCGGCACACAGCGCGTGCCGCGGGTCCTAAAGGGAGTCGTGCTGAAGTTGTCTTGCTCCAGCCATCATCATTGAGCTAGGTAGGAAACCGCTGGGACTAGTACCCCACTTCCTTCTCATCTAACAGTTGAAGAAGACTCAAGGCTTCGAATGGACGCTTTGAAGCTCGCGGAATCGTCTGGTCATGGTTGCGACGCCCGGGCTGAGGCTCAGGCCTCATTGCGTAGACAGCGCGAGTATGGAAACATAGCCGTAGCATGCATGTACTAGTACATCAACGAGACACAAGTGATCGGGAATACTAGAAACGCAGCTGCGCCTCGTGGAAGTAGTACGCCAGGATGGGGGAGGCGAGAGGCCACGAAGATACGTATGCTTAGGAACGACCGTGGCTTGGCCGACAATGTGCGGACAGGTCTTGTGGTCATGAATAGCAGGGGTTCCGAAAGGTGTGGCTGAGCGACATGAACGAATTGTTCATGCGACTACTACGTGGACGGTAAGCGGATTCGAAGACTATGCCCAGCACCGGCGGGACAGTGACAGGGCCGAACATGTCGGTCGAGCTGTCCGGGCGCAACTTGTGAGCCTCGTGCTATCGCTCCAAATATACCACGAAGCCCCGCCGCACGTCGTTGAATTGAGTACTCCATTGTGCGGACGTACACGGTCTGATCACGAAGCGGCGCAGCACGTTCCATGTCGGGCAGCAGCTCGCTGGACCATGGACCGCGTTCACTCCGAGGCCTCACTGGAGTCCAGATCGGGGACCCGGGGACCGTCGAGACAAGGCCACACGCCGGACGCCAGCCGTGTAAGCCAACGCGTACGCGCCGATAGGTTGCTGGTCAATGCCCGACTCCTCCGTGATCGCGTGCAGGTCCCCAGGCATCGCGTACTTGCTCCCGCGGAGCGCGTACAGAACGTCCTCGGTGGCAACGTTATCCGTCGCTCCGGGAGAGTGCGAGCACCCGCCGAGCCCTCTGATGGAGGAGCCAAACGTGCGGAGGCCGTGCTCAAGCGGCGTCAGGACGTTCGAGACACCCATTCCGTACGTGTCGTGGAAGTGGCCCTGGAAGAAGTGAGCGATCGACATGTCACGAGGACGTGAGGTGCATACCGCGAGTACAGAGGCCGGGATGCCGCCATCGAGGACGGTGCGGAGCATCTACCCGACCGTCGTCGGGTTTGTCCCCAAGGCTGAATTCGTAGCAGCCCATGGCGAGGAGGCTTGCGTGACCTCCTTGACTTGGACGGGATCGACCTTGCCGGAGTACGGACAGTCGATTGAGAGCGTAGTGACCACACATGAATAACTGAGGAGCTCGCGTATCGCCGGCAGCACTCTTCGCGACGCCCTAAGTTGGCCTACTGAGGATGGCCGACACATTTGCGAGCGTCCTTCGCGATTCAAGGGTAGTGTCACGTCAAGACTCTGCCTACCCTCGCCAGTGACGCTGCAAGGTCCAGCACTCCTCGCGTCTGGATGTCCGCGAGGCCATACACCTTCCGCAACACTAGTCGCGTGCACGCGCCGAGTTGCAATGATCCGCCTTCGCGTCCTGCAGCGGTGAACGCGACTGCTGAGTGCGCGGGGATTCTATGGAGCGCAAGCTACATACCACGACGCGCTGGCTCCTCGACTGTTGTCCCATGGCGATCGCCATCCATACCCCATGGCCTGCCAACGCTATGCTGACGACCTCAAGAAACGCATGAGTACTTACCTCAGGTACCCACTTCGGGCTGACGAAACTGCCCGACTCGATGATGTCCATCCCCGCCTCCGTGAGTCGCTTGATGAGCTCTGCCTTCATAGCGGTATCACCGCAGACTAATTCAATGGACAATCGCGGGGGCCAACTTGGACGATCCTAACGCGCTCGCGGGCTTCCGTCGCGTACACGCGACTCCGGATTGCGGCAAGTACTGAGCGGGACTGAAGATGGCGTCGTGCTATGTAGCATGGTGGATGTTGTTGTGTCAAGTCTTGATCCTTCTTGGCGTCGATCGCGACGGTGTCGACGTCGGCGTTGAAATCGAAGATGGATAGAGGAGGAGGAGGAGAGAACCGTGTTAGGCGTGGTCATGAGGCAAGTTGTGGCACGGACCGCAAGCGCGCACCGTTCTTGCTCTTGACGATGACGGACGACAACCCGGAAGACCTCGATCCTCCCGTTGTACGATGGTATGTATATGGGGGACGAGCATGAATCCCAGCGAGGACACAGCCCACTGTGAAAGGCTCGTATGACCTTGCAGTACTCTTCTTAGTGCTCTGTAACGGTACGTGCGCGACAAACTTTACCGTCAGGATAGGGCCAACACTCGGAAATCGAGCGCAGGAATAGGATATTTGAGAAGCTGCGTCCAGCTTTTCAAGGTCCCTTCTTGTGCGGTGCGGTCTGGTGCCAATCTGGTGTGCTCGGTACGTCGAGGCGCTACGTACAACCTGGGTTCGCTGGCTGACCTCTATCACCTTCCAGCAGGGCTCGAATCCTTCTGAACGTAAGGTTGTGTGGTGACTGCGCGGATATGGTTGTCAATGATGTCTGCGGAGGTGTCTTGGTCTCGTCGTCGTGCTCCAAGGTGCGTGGTCGTGCCGCTATATCTTCCCAGATTTTGATATGCTGACAGACTCCCTATGAAATCTCAGCCAAACACCCTTGTCCCGCTGCCTTTCGACACTGGCGGACACCCAGCTACTCGCTTCCCGACTTCCTTCTCTGGGGAACCCTTTACACTCAGCAGGAACTCGTAATCATGCATGTCTCGCGTCAGTATAGGAGGGACGACCGGGAGGCATAGGTGCGTCGGTATACCGACCCGTGTAGGTTTTTGCTAAGTCATAGCATCTGAACGGTAGCCCTCATACATGAGACTGCGATCTTCCCAATTCCGGCCTCCAACTGAGTCGCTCACGAGTGTCCCCGCCTTCTTCATCCTTGATACCTTCTTCATCCTTGATACTGGTAGCAGTGCCTCCGTATTCGCCGAACGTTACTGTCGCCCTCCGCGATTCCTGCTATAGAAACCCCGACCACGTACATTATTCGGCTACGCACACAGCCCCTCACTACCCCATCCTCCTTGGACCCTTCCCCGAATCCCCGCGCACTGTCCAACAAGCTGCTGCTGGAGCGGTGATCGTCGTTTCTAAGACTTCCGACTGGTCCTTGATGACCGGCCGCGAGGTGGAAGGCAGGAAGATGGTCCAGACGAGCCCGGCTATGTACGCTCAGACAGCTCGCGTTTGTGGCTTCGCATCCCCTGCCACACGCTTCGCCCGCCTCCTGCAATGCTTCGAGCCAACGCTCAGACCGCACTTGTTCCCTGGTCTTTGTTTGGCTGTTTTACATGGTCTGAGATCAACACACTCCGTGACGAGACAATCCTCGCTAGCACAGTGTAAGTGCTAGTCAATATTCTATCGGATTCCCAGTATTGATCGTACCTGCAGAGTTCTCGCGTTCTGCTAGATGTTTTGATGCATCCTTCAGGACTACCTAGGTCGCCTTCGACTAGCCGCAGCATCGAGTCTCGTCGGTTGCTGACGTGGCCTGCGAGTTCGGCGTCGGAGTGCGTCTGTCAACATTGCACAGTCTGCCGCAGCCTCAAGCCGGACCCGGAGAACATGGTCCTCGAGCGGCGGTGTCTCAGCATATCACTCATCTGGATGCCGGACAACCCTCGCTCTTGATGCCTCGCCCTTTTGTTCCAACCATCTAGACTGGTAGGGTCTATCCGGGAATCCCAAGCTGCGATGGTCGTCTCCACGGGCTCCGCCTTAACCGCCTGTGGGTGGAAGTCATCAGCGCCCCCGCTTCCTCCCAACCGTATAACTCCTCCAGAATTCAGCCTGCAGTGCTGACGATCATCACAAGGCGGCCCGGAGGGGCATCAATCACATCTCCCGGTCCACGGTTCATGTTTGCGATAGAGCGTCGCCGGTTCGCACCTTTGCTAGGAACCTGCCTCATCCCTTCTTATTCCCGTCGCTACACCATTGCAGCCACACTTTTTGATCGTCATGTCAGTCCTCAACTGGTCGGTAGCGACCTCTTAGCCCGCTTCAGCGCACCGCGCCTGGAATAGTCGCACCTTGTTCACGCGGTCCAATATCAACGAGTCCTACAACCACAGCTCTATCTAGTTTCGGGTTCTCGAAGGAGGGCTCATGCGCACTGAGCTTGTTGCCATCTGCATGCTTGCCCACAGTCGGACTCGGTGAAGCCGAAGGACGCAAAACCCAGTCTACAAAGAGAGCCTCCAGAGCCGCCAGGACGTGATATCCGGGCTTCACTGCTGCTACGTCAG
Source organism: Polyporus arcularius HHB13444 (assembly GCA_004369055.1). NCBI lineage: Eukaryota > Fungi > Basidiomycota > Agaricomycetes > Polyporales > Polyporaceae > Polyporus > Polyporus arcularius. The sequence goes on from ML211648.1 coordinate 5,560, forward strand.
GTCACTTCGAGAGGGTGCAAGTCGGTCATCTTGGAAGTTCTTACTCGGAGCAAAGAGGTGAGTATAGCCCGATTTATGAGTCTTTATCATTTACTGAGGTTGTCTTGCTATCAGAACCCTGTTATAGTCGCTGATCACGAAGTCTTCGCGTCTCGGAAGATCGCTGTCTCCCGGCCTGCGAAGGATGGGAGCGAGCACTTTTTTATTGCGACCGCCACAGCCTACGAGTGATATCTGGGAGAGCAGCTTGCGTCAACCGATGCAGCCGTCTCTGGCTGGCTTTGGTCGTCGAGAAGTCCATCGTGGCTGTGAGGCCGTGTCATCGCAGCGTCGTACGTCTATATTCTCTGGTCTCAGGTTACTTGTGGCTCACTTGAATTGTCGCCACAGGAGAGGTGGAATTTCGTGGATTCGACGGTACCCGCTCGAAATCGCAATCGAACCAAAGGAACTCAGGATCTCATGGAGGAATCGCATCAGTCGCCCCCGTGCGAGCTCGCGCTAGACTTCAGGTCTTCAAGAGAGCTGAACGCAGGTGGCATACGCTGGACGACCACCCGGTTGTATCGACACCGCTCCTCGACCTCTTCGAACTTCATCTACTGCTTGCCGTGACAGGTTCGCCCTCCGTTATCCGCCGTGTGCGCTGTACTCATCTGAGTTGTGCACGAACATGCGCAGCCGAAGCGCGAACGCTGCTTCGATTCGGTGCAGTCTCAACGCGGATCAGTCCTGCTTAAGGCTCATGTTGCGTCCGCTCTCCACACATACATCGTCGCACTGTATGCGATCTACCACCCGCGGCAGAATACTACTGTGTCCATTGCCACTATGTGTCCTACAGACTACAGTATGTAAAATCCTGTTGCGCCTGCCGTTACGTACGCGCGGCGGTTGCCGAACCGTGCATTCGCAGATGGTGCGCCTTGTCGAAACGCCCTCAGCAGTCTCGCATACTGATAAGCCATCATCCCGAGATTGCATGGAATCAACATCCCCACCGCTCCCCACACAGTCTCTCGCAACTTCAACCCACATGTGTACCATTCAAGCTCCAGCGGACTTCGCAGCCCACTGCGGCCGTGGAGCTATACCAGCGAATATAGCCTTCATCTCTCTCTCCGCCTTGACCACTACCGATGAGTTCCCTGTGGAATCGATGGTGAAAGTGGTCCAAGTACACCAGAAACACGAAGTTGTCCGGACGAACATGGAGCTCTACTCGGTGGACATCATGTGTACCACTGCAGACCTCGCGGAGAGAGCGGTTCCTCGCCATATGTACACGTTCAAAGCCATTTGCAAGATCACCGCGGATGAGACCGGGAGGAAGGCTCTCTTGAAAGAGGCCTATATACTCGGGGGCAGGCCGGACACGGACACGGACCCGGACACGGACACGGACCCGGACACGGACACGGACTCGGACACGGACTCGGACTCTGACACGGACACGGACTCAGACTCGGACTCAGACTCGGAACCCAATCTGAAAGAGCTTCACGATGACGCTGTTCCGAAGTTGTACGGGTACTTTCAAGACGCCGCCGGGGGAAACGATCGGGTGGGCTTGCTCTTGCTTCAGTATGTTGGGCCGCAGTTGCGCAGGCCCTTCAGATGTCTACCCGCGTCCTTCAGGTACGTTCGATCTCCCGTCGCACATCCTTGAAGTTCAGTGGCTCACTTGATGACTTAGTCTCGAAGCGATAGCGGCGTTACGCGACATCCACCTTGCCGGTTTCGTGCTCCGCAATTTCCGCGAGAGCAGCATCTTTGTCCGAATGGACGCAGATGGCGAGCAAACGCCCACTCCAGTCATATACAACTTCGACATCGCAGAACCGCATGTATGCAAGGCTCCAGAGTCAGTACTGTGCTCAGGGATTCCGCGACCCCGTCAGGAGGATATACTTTGTCACGAGATTTACGATACTCTCTCTCGAGCGGATGTGTGGACGCCTGGTATGTGATCTAAAACCAATCAGGCCACAATCACTGATGTCACTATTCCAGAACTCATTCTGTTGGACAGAAGGATCAAGGTCACCAACGACATTGACAGCGCGCAGTCCTTGGTGGAGTACTATAAACAGCGATCTCAACAGTCAGACCAGGACACCACTTCTGATCTTGAGCGCGCTGCCGAGCTAGCTTTTACCAAGTTCAAGGAGTGGCGCAATGAGAGGGACAGGAAGGACCAGATGGCGTTTTCAGTCGAACTGCAGCCTGGCGAATATTGGGATGATTGGGACATCACTACACTATAGACGTCAGATGTCTAGGATGCAGTCGTTCTATGTATGTAAGAGTAGTACTGCGCTGGGGTGATAATGTCTTCGAGCGGCGCGCAGATGTTATCGAGTCTCAACCACAGCCATACTCAAAGCACGACTTCCAGTGTATTCCGCTACTGAGATAGAGGCTGTCTTGCAAGCCTAGCGGCAGCATCTCCTCTGATAAGTCAAGACCACACCGTATGCTTCAACGTTTCGGACGAGGATGGGGTTGCGATGAGAACACTCGTACCTTTTGCCACTGGCAGGACACGTGTCGAGAGCCATGGCTAAGGCTCGGAGTTCAGAGCTACGGCCTGTCGAAACCCAAAGCTGGGCTCTCGAGGGCAGCTCATGAGCCTACGGGCGACGGGCCATGGGTAGACGGAGCCTGCTCGGCCAGTGCTTTTCCAGCAACGTGTCCGAATTCCAAGCAAGGCCTGCTTAAAAAGTGTGTAGCGTATACATGCACTCCGTCGAGACATGCTCAGAATGAAGAAGCTATTTGCACGGGACAGTCTGTCGGTTCAACGTGTACGCGCATATACTCAAGTCGTCTGCGTACGCACCTGTAGACCAACAGACTGCCTGTTCACTGTATCGTCTCCCGTGGCTTTGTGTTTTCAGGACGCGTCCGAAGACGGCGAGAAACGATCAGTATGTAGCGGCTGCCGAGCTGTCAAGATCGCGACATACGCGGACATGAGAGTCGAAGAGACGCTTACCATTACCTCCTCTCCATCACCCGTGTTTCTTCTCTGGATGACTTCGCACACGGACTTGTTGACTCCCGGGCATAGAAGACTTCCGAAGGCATGCGAGGATTGTAAACCTCAGCAAGGCGGGCGGGGAAGGTTATGTGGTATCGTCGCGTCGACATTCACGGTCGGTTGGGGAGAGCCTCCGACGACGCGCGCGCGCAAACGACGCAGCTGATAGATTCAATAAGTCGGGGTCTTCTCGTGTACTTTATAGGCCGAGTCGTGATGTGCTTCGCGGAGTCGTCCTTCATACGAGCATCGTCTGGAAGCTCTGAGTCCTCGGGCTGCGCGCTGCCAACTCCCTTGCAGATGACGAAGGGAGCCTCTCAGGCGACAGTGACCTGGAAGGAGATATGAGACGGTGTTGTGAAAGGCAGCGTAACCTTACAACTTCGTAGCTTTGACTGTGGCGCGTGCCTTCGCCCTGCCGTTGCGCTTCTCCTTCAGGGCTTTCTGAATCATGTCTTCCATCGTCTCGCGGCCGCGCCAGGCACAGTCGAGTACTAGGTCCCGGTCGATCTCGCGAATACCCCGAGGAGCTTGTGCTCAACATCAAAAAATTCACCGCCGCCCGGAAGCCCATCATCCATAGACAGCATCCGGCCATTTCTGCACAAGTGGATTAGTATCATAGTACTCAGTCCCGCTCGCGCACTTTCATCCAGGGAGATTCGCGACCTTTTGCGAACCTCTTTCGCGGATACCTTCGCCGATTCTGGATCCCCAAACTCTGTGCCTAGGTGCGGCTTAGCCTTGAGTCCGACCTCGTCTGGTTTATCAATAGCACACATGGAGGGCACACGCCTGCCACAGTAGACGAGGATATTTGCTCGTATCTCTCGCGTGAGCCTACGCAACGCATGCAGAGTTCGTGCGGTATACATACCTGGACGAAACACTTCAGCGCAATCTGCGTAGACAACGAATAGTTCTTAACATGGGAGGTGATAGTTCTTGAGCTTCTAACCGCAGAAGCAGATCATTGATCGTCCTGCAAATGGAGAAGCTTCTCGGTTTGCGCGCTGGAGTAGGCAACTTTGCCGCCGTACATTCGACGAAAGTCGTGATTATGCGAGGGAACCCTGAGCGTTTCCATCCTGCTGCTAAGCAATCACAGAACTCACGAAGACTCTAATGGGGACGGTGACTTGGAGAACAGCTGGGGGAGGTATGGTGACTTGGAAGCATACTATGTCGTCTTGAACTCTCCTGTTTCATCGCGAGACCAGTTCTAATAGGGATCAAGAATACGTGGGCAAGGGTAGGTCAAATCTAACAGCAGTCATGTAGTGGAAAGTTCGTGGACCGTCGTGGGTCGAAGTCGGGAGCAAGATGCACCAGCGCTTGATGCTTAAAGTACCGACATATCTATACAGCTTCAGCAAGATTTCTCCTCCAACACCACAAGGCCGATGCGATATCCGACAGGTCCCAGGGCGTCGGATGGTATCAACATCAGGCTCGAGCAGTGCGTGTAAGCTTCCGAGTCGACGACGGATGAGCTAGCAGTCTCCTCGGTAACAACATTACTCGAAGTACTCATCCTCCTTGAACCACTCGTCCCACAATGGAGCCCCCAATTCCAGCTCTCGGCGACGATCCAACCAAGACTGGAAAGTAGTCACAAATATGGTAGCTTGCGACCTTGCAATCCGGTCTGCGACTCCTAGCTCTATCCCAGCAAGGGTGACGTCTTTGATTGTGGGTATATACCTTAGGTCAGAGACCCGGACCCCATAGCACTCGGCTTTCGGGCTCAAGTAGTGAGATAGAGCGTTGAACATGGCTGGAGTAGAACATACCCGAATACCATGCGTCCAACCGTTCAATCAAGTATCTCAGCTCTCTGCAATCCATCTTGGATTTCGGCACGATGTTGCAATTGAACTGGACCTTCTCGTGGCTGAGACCACAAGGCCGGTGCGGCTGCGCACACTCGAAGTCGATGATCCAGATCTTCCCATGACGGTCGCAAAGAATGTTTCGCTCTGCAATGTCGTTGTGTAGGACCCCAACTTGGTGGATAAGCGTGAACGCCACATATATCTGAGATCTGGCATTCGCGTCAGTACTAGTGGAAAAGCCCGGAACGATGATGAGAACCAGAACTCTGCCTAGTATCTCACCTGATATTCTGGCTGAATGCCATGAACTGCTCGCCAGTCTCGCTCAGCGGATGCCCGCAGTACCTCAGTACCGCCACCCCAATAGGGACGCCGTCGATGTACCCAGCGAAGAGGCCGAGGAATCCGGGAATGATTTGCTCTTGAAGCTCAAGGAGGGAGCTCGTGTAGAACCGTGCCTCCTTGAAGAGCCGCTCCAAGCTCTCCTGATGATGAGCGACCTTACAGACGACAAGTTGTTCTGCTCCGCCACCGTGAGTCCCGAGGATTTTCAATGCAGCGATGTAGACTTGGCAGCGAGGTCGCTTCGAGGCCCGGGAGGGTTTCTGATCATCCTCCTCTTTGGTCAAACAATCTAATATACGCGATGTGTACAGCGTTTGGAAATTCCCCGACCACATCGCGTCTACGGGACCATGGGCCGTGCCTCCCAGACCGGCGTCGGAGACCACTGAGGTAGGATTGCCGACAGCCAAAGGCAATCGAATAGTCAGTATCGAATCGTCGTCAGATTCTGGGAGCGCATTCGCAGCATGTCGCGGAAAAAGAAGGGTAGACATGAGCGGAACGGTGATGTCGGTGAGACGAGAAGTATTCGGAGGTCCAGTGTGCCCATGAACGCCCGATGAGCCGTGCAGGTCAGTCGTGCTGTTGACTTGCTATCATTCAGCCAGGTGTTTCCAGTACGCACCTCAAGATACCAGCCTGAACTTCGTGGTTGAGAAGACGGTAGTTGGGTGGCAATGGTGTAGTGATAGCAAGCCTCGAGGCGTCCACGTGTCACGGTCGACTCTCGTACCTCTGGTCCGGCGACCATGTTGCGGCGCAGACTCGAAAGAGAATGAATATCATCCGAGAGATCGCTCCATTGGAAGGGGGCATACTTCGGGCTAGGAAGTCTTGAGTTACGCAGCATAGTAGTACATGATAGAAATGAGTTACTAGTAAAACTAGAATCGCAGCTCTGAAACTGACAATCAGATAGCCATCTCGCGCATACGACGAAGTTTACGTACCATCCCGCCGAGGGCAGTGATGCCGCGCTTCTGCTTACACTAACTGCTTCACCTCGCTCGTCGGGCCAAGATCAGGGAAAGGGGCAATGAGAGTCGAGCCCGAAACAACACGAAGCTGAGCACCAATCAGGTAGGAACGCATCGGGGCACGGAAAGGAAGACTGGCATGGCTTGACTGCGACTCGCCAGAATCTCCGACCGTGCTCGCCCTAGACATGCTGCGCGGCGCACAGCCGGATGAGGATAAAAAAATGTATGATCATTGACAAACTGAGACGTGTGGGTGAACTGGCGACAATCAAACCATAAGTGCCAGCACCTCATCCTGTGAAGCGACACAGACCTCGGTACCTGGACGGTGGGCGTACTTACCTTCACAACTCCCCAGAATATTCTCCGCCGACCCCCTGTCCCTCCCGCTCCCGCTCGAGTTGTTCATCGGCCCGCCGAGCCTCAAGGGTAGCAGCCCATGTCGAGGAGGACCTGCGTGACCTCCTTGACTTTGACGGGATCGACCTTGCCGGAGTACGGACAGTCGATTACGACACCTACGTGAAGCATGAGCGGCACCTCCGGATTTGCAGACGCAAGACGTACCCTCGGAAGCGCAGGCCTTCCTTCGTCGCGCGTTTCGTGACTGCCTCCAGGCGCCGCAACGACTCTGCGACGGTGCAGTTCGTGTTAGCCTTCGCGAACGCGTCCGTCGCGGCGGTGAAGACGGCGATCTCGTCCGTATAGGGTACTTCGGATGCAGGCTGCTCAGAGAGGAGGTCGAGCAGGATCTCGAGGCCCTTGAGGTTCGGGACCAGGACTGGAGACCCTTCCGCCACCGCATCGACTTCAGCACCTCCGCTGTACCGGCCATCTGCGCACGAATCCCGTCAGTCCTCGCTCTACCCAGTGTTCAAAGCGGTAGGCGCGTCAATGGAGAGTGAAGGTGCAGTATGAGAGCGTAGTGACCAGACATGAGTAACTGAGGAGCTTGCGTATTGCCGACAGCACTCTTCGCGACGCCCTGAGTTGGCCTACTGAGGATGGCCGACACATTTGCCAGCGTCCTTCGCGATTCAAGGGTAGTGTCACATCAAGACTCTGCCTACCCTCGCCAGTGACGCTGCAAGGTCCAGCACTCCTCGCGTCTGGACGTCCGCGAGGCCATACATCTTCCAAAACACTACTCGCGTTCACGCGCCGCGTTGCAATGATCCGCCTTCGCGTCCTGCAGCGGTGAACGCGACTGCTGAGTGCGCGGGGATTCTATGGAGCGCAAGTTACCACGACGCGCTGTCTCATCGACTGTTGTCCCATGACGATCGCCATCCATACCCCGTGACCTGCCAACGCTATGCTGACGACCTCAAGAAACGCATGAGTACTCACCTGAGGAACCCACTTCGCGCTGACGAGACTGCCCGAATCGATCATGTCCAGCCCCGCCTCCGTGAGTCGTTTAATGAGCTCTGCCTTCACTGCGGTATCACTGCAGACTCTTTCAAAAGACATTCGCGGGGGCCAACTTCGACGATCCTGACGCGCTCGCGGGCTTCCGTCGCGTACGCGCGACTCCGGGTAAGTACTGAGCGGGACTGAAGAAGGCGTCGTGCTACTTATGTAGCATGTCGGATGTCGTTGTGTCAAGTCTTGATCCTTCTTGGCATCAATCGCGCCGGTGTCGACGTCGGCGTTGAGGTCGAAGATGAATACGACGTGGTCATGAGGCAAGCTGTGGCACGGACCGCAAGCGCGCACAGATCTTGCTCTTGACGATGACAGCCACGACGACGACGGACGATAACTCGGTAACTCGGAATTCCTCGAGACTCCCGTTGTACGCTGATATGCATATGGGATACCAGGTAATGCAAGCATGAACCTTTGCAAGACCTTGCGAGGCTAGCTGCATAATACGGTACGTGCGCGACAAATATTACCATCAAGATGGGGCAGCACTCATAATTCGCGCACAGGAATGGTATCTTTGAGTTGACGCTACATGGATCCAGCTTCCTACAAGGCCAGTCCTATCTGGTGCGGTGCATCTGGTGCCAATCTGATGTGCTCAGTACGTCGAGGCGCTACGTACAACTTGGGTTCGCTGGCTGACCTCTATCACCTTTCCGCAGGAATCGAATCCTTTTGACCGTAAGGCGGTGTGGTGACTGCGCGGATATGGTCGGTTTCGTGTCGATGATGTCTGCGGAGGTGTCTTGGTCTCGGAGTCTTGCTCCACGGTGCGTGGTCGTGCCGCTATATCTTCCCAGATTTTGATATGCTGACAGACTCCCTGTGATGTCTCAGACCACCATACCGTACGGAGGAAACACCCTTGTCCCGCTGCCTTTCGACACTGGCGGAAACCCAGCTACTCGCTTGCCGACTTCCTGCTCTGGGGAACCCTTCACACTGAGCAGGAACTCGTATCCATGCCTGTCTCGCGTCACTATACATAGGAGGAAACGACTGGGAGGCATAGGTGCGTCGGTATACCGTCTCGTGCAGTTTTTCCCAACTCATGGCATCTGAACGGTAGCCCTCACGCATGATAGTGCGGATCCTCTACTTCGTCCTTCGATCTTCCCGATAAACGCCTCCGTCTGAGTCGATCATGGGTGTCTCCACCTTCCCCATCCTTGAGTCTGGCCGCGGTGCCTCCGTCTTCGCAAGACATCAGTCGCCCTCCTGCTATAGGAACCCCAGCCGCGTACGTTATTCGGCTATCCCCACAGCCGCCTAAGCCCCCTCCATACACCTTGTGCTTGCTCCTCGAACTCTGAGCGCGCCTGTAAGCACATCGGAAGTCTTATCCTACACTCAGCCGTGAGTTGAACGCCGGTCTCCCCTTCCCCATCCTCCTTGGACCCTTCCCCAAATCCCCGCGCACTACCGTAAACTGTTGCTGGAGCGGTCATCGTCATTTTCAAGACTTCTGACTGGTCCTTGATGACCGGCCGTGACGTGGCAGGATCATGGTCCAGTCAAAGCCGGCTGTGTACGCACAGACAGCTCGCGTTTGTGTCTTCGCATCCCCTGCCACACGCTTCGCCCGCCTCCTACGATGCTTCGAGCCGACGCTCAGACCGTACTTGTTCCCTGGTCTCCGTTCGGCTGCTTTACATGCTTTGAGATCAACCGAGACAAATCTCGCTAGCACAGTGTAAGTGCTAGTCAATATTCTGCCGGACTCTCAGTATTGATCATGCTTGCAGAGTTCTCGCGTTCTGATGAATGCTCTGCTGCATCCTTCAGGACTTACCGGGCCGCCCTCAATCCGCCGCTGCATCGAGTGACGAGTCTCATAGGTTGCTGACGTGGCCAGCGGGTTCGACCTCGGAGCGCGTCTCAGGTCTGTCAAGATTGTTTCCTGCACGCACAGTGTGCCGCAGACTCAAGCTGGATCCGGAGAACACGGTCCTCGAGCGGCGGTATCTCAGCGTATCTCTCATCTGGATGCCGGCCAACCCTCGCTCTTGTTGCCTCGCACTTCCTTTCCGATCATATAGTCGTCTCCACGATCCCCGCCTTACCTGCCTGTTGGTAGGAGTTATCAGCGCTCCCGCTTCCTCATGACTGCGCATCTCCTTCACGATACAGCCTGCAGTGCTGACGATCATCACAAGGCGGCCCGAAGGACATCAAACACGTCTCCCGGTTCACGGTTCATGCCTGCGATAGAGCGTCGCCGGTTCGCACCTCTGCTAGGAAGCTACCTCATCCCTTTGACGTTCCGTCGCTGTACCACTGGAGCCACACGAGACAACCGTCATGTTGGTCCTCAACTCTGCTCATAGCCCGATCAGCGGACCGCGTGATTAGATCCTGAGCGGGTCCGCACCCTCATCCGGCTGGACATGGAACGCCTGGTATGCGCGGACAAGCCCAAGTGCGAGGTCCTGCCAATACAGGTCAGCATCGCGAGAAGCTTGTTCTCAAGAGGGACATATGCTCATCGTAAAAAAGCAGTGCTCTGCTACAGGACACAGGCACCGATAAAGGTTTCCTCGTCTCGCGATCGGCACATCGCTCCCAGCCCGATGCCATGTCGGCACTCCAAAGGTAAGCAGGCGGAGATATCCGCTAATGTTGATGAGATATATAACTTCGTACTACAGGTCGGACATCTCGGGCAAGGCTTGGACGGTCAAGACTTGCACATCGGCGCGCGTCCCTCTGGAACATCAAGAAGCGCTCGTGGAGGCCGCGGATGTTCGGACGGTCTGGGTCGATCCTATGTCGTACGCTCCAGCTTTCTATGCTTTCTCCTGTCAGTCTTCTGGCTCCTTCTTCGCTTCCTTTCATCCCCTTCCTCATGCCGCTCTCGCCTCCTCCTCTCATCCCTTATCCTGCGACGAGCGTTGAGGCTGAGCAAGTCGGCTAGCTACAGAGACGGTTGGCGGAAGACAGCGACGAATGCGTCCACTCGCGGCTGAGGGCGGCAGCTGCAGAGGTCTTGGTGGCGCTTCGATCGTATGTCGTGCTGAGATATTCCTCTGTCAGCGATCCGATCAGCGACGCTTCCATGTTCTCGCAGTACGTTCCCGGACGGTCACTCGTAGCTATTCTCTCGATGATTACGCTGTGATGTGGTGGGGCCTCGGCCTAGAGCAAGGTCTGTGGGGCTCCCAGAGTTCTATTTGTACCGCAGGGCGACATGGTCGCAATCCTGGGTTTCCCCCCACACAGTTCTCTCCTACCGCATCCCCGTCGCTCGTCTACGCATCCCCGTCGCTCGTCTTCGCATCCCCGTCGCTCGTCTTCGCATCCCCGTCGCTCG
>ML211649.1:0-16488 GCA_004369055.1 Polyporus arcularius HHB13444
GCAAGTCACTTGGCATAAGATAGGTATACTGTACCATTTCAAACTGTTCGGCACGTCACGCGTCACAGAGGCCCGAAATTGACGAAATTTCGGCCTCTGTCACACGTCACCGGCAGGATTGTCGAAATTGTCCTTCGGGCGCTTACCGCTCCGCGGGAGCGGCGCGCTGTCGCGCGCCCAAATTGTGCCGAAATTCGGGCCTCTGTCACGCGCAGGAGCCCGTAGTGCCGAATTGTCGAACCGGTTTGACCCTGTCACAGGTCACAGCCAGTGCCGGACTGTTTGAAATGGTACAGTAGATCGCACAGTCAGCATAGATCACGATGACATCGATCGTGTAACCATGGGCATGTAGGAGCGAAAGACTAATTTCGGTAACATGCAGGTCAGTACGGCTGCGTTAGGGGCGCAAATATCGCTGGTCAATGCGACATACCAGTAACGTCACACGACACTCTGCCATATACTAATAGTCCGCTTTATCCCATCCTTCCACCTCGATACCCAACATCTTAGGCAAGCGTCTCCACACGGCGTGCTGTTCACTATGGTACTCGTCGTTCATCGTGCGTCTGCAGTTGTCACAGACGCCGCGCGACTCCAACGCCCCCTCGTACGACGTCCAATCTGGCGCAAGACCAACCGGAGCGAATTCCGCTGCACAATACTGGTCCTTATACGTCCCGAGAGCCAAAGAACGGCTTTCTGAACAGCCGATTGGATCATCGCAGTATGCGGAGCCATCTGAAGAGAATGTCTTCAAGAGGATAACAGCATTCGCCTGGATAAGTTCCTCCTTGAAGACGAAGCAGCGCGCGAGATCGTCCGAGTTAAGCTGTTCCCGGACCCCGTCTGAACGTGTGAAGCCGTGAACTATGTGTCCCCGGAGGGTGATGCAAACAGATAGAGCAGTCAGGAGGATGCACATGAATCCCGTGAGGCGGGCGAGATTGACGACACCGATTGCGTGAATATGCGACATCCCTTTGGGGAACTCTCGCTCGCGACGTGTCCAGTCGTCGAAGCTGTCGGTGAAGTGGCCCATCAGGTACCCCATCCATTGCTGGAGAAGCTCGTCCATTTGATATTTGTGTGCGAGCCTGACGTAGGCCGAGATCATGTCGAAGGACGGATCGCTGGGAGTGAACCTGCAGCAGATGGTGAGCAACCGTCCCCTGCGTATACGCGAATCAAAGGGCGCACATACTTGGACAGCTTCCTCGGCAGCAGCAGCCGCAGAAGGTGTCTCCAGTCCTCTGGACTGTCGTGGAGAGTGATGATAGGACATGGCTTGCTGTTGCTTGTTGGCTGCGGCAGAGACAGGGCCTCCGTAAAGAGAGGGGAGTGTTGAGCCAGTAGGCCTCGGTACACGCGGAACTTGACGTTTCCAGCAATAAGCACGATTGTGCCGTCCTCCTCCCAGAATTCCTCGTCTTGTTGCGCGGCAGCATAGGCATGCTCGTCAGAGAAGGGTGTAGCGACATCTACCCGAGTGCGCTTTCGTGGTACCTCGGAGTCTGGTACTTCAGTCATCATGGTGCTACGTAGTTGATCCTATCACCTCTTGGTTATATCCGGTAGAGTAGAGTACTCACTGGATTGAAAACTGTGTCGTAATGGTGAACCTCAGAGCTCGACGTCAACGACTAGCTAATGTGGCGTGGAAATACAGCGGTTTTCTTTATCGGGCAAGGTAGACGCTTCGCCTACGACAACGACCGCAATGACGGCCACATGGCGACAAACTCCTACTCAGCTCTCCTGAGCTCGTGCTCACCTCTCTGGGAAGTTTGTAGACTATGACAGCAGCTGGTTAACATGCGAAAGTAGAGCAACCCAGCGCCGTATGTAAGTATGATCAGGTCGACCCCATCTCATGGCAGGATAAGTATGCTGATTCATGGTTTCGTCTTAGCCAGAAGCAAATTGACTGTACATACGTCGAACGCAACGATGTTACTCAGCTCGTAGAAGTCGTACGCCTGGCGACGGTGCCGAGTGAATGTGAAGATGGAGCTAGGGGCCCAGGACCTGTCCTCGATGAACAGCGGGTTAAAGCTGGGAGGACGGTATCATAGACGTACGTAACGCCTTCACCTGCTATATATCACGCCTCCGGAACGACCATCTGTCTGGACTCTGGCGGCGAAATCATCCGAGAAACGCGATCCGCTTGTCGTACCCTCTTGTGCTATCCCATACGATCAGTTCCGAGTCAGTGGAAAGTCTATCACGATGTGTACGACTCTCAAATATCCACTACTCCGTCGTAATATGCGTCGAACGTCGTTTTCCTCCTCATACCTCTCCGCTTCGAGTCCTGTTTTTAACTGACCGACTCGCACATGCGGCAGATCTGCGAATCATCAGGGACCCGGTATGGGAGGAGTACCCCGATGCGGAGGAGGCCTCGATTCATTGGTTCCGCCGGGGATTCTATGGCGCTCGGATTTGTTGTGATGGAGGCATGATGCATAAGAAGCTGAGTTCGCCGCTGTGTCTTCTCCCTGGCAAGTGCAGGGCGGTCGGGCTGTGCGCAACAGGTTCTATGAGAGCATCTTGACAGAGTGCGAGGGACATACTATGAGGTGTGGATCATCATTCCTTTGCTCGCCAATACTGATGAGGTTGGCCCTTCGGGTATACGCGTCGAATTGGCAGCTTGTCCTCGTCAACATATTTACGCCAAGACAGGACTCTGAGAGAGCGCAACGATGAGATGATGCTTTGTATTGGGCTCCCGACTGTTCGCCACAGCGTTCCATAGTGTCATCTTGGACAAAGATGTACGAGGTAGCTGTGGACGTACCCTCGCTGTACAGGTATGATCATTTTGACTCATCATTCTGCGCATCGCATTTTCTGATGAAATGCGATGGTGCAGCATACACGTCCAGTTGACCCGTCAAATCTAGCACGCAGAGCTGTCTGCCACATCACCGCCGTCAGGTTGGCGCGCAATTACTTACTTGTTAGCGCCCTGTTCCCCGGCAAATATCCTCGAGGACCACTCTAACCCAATGTTGGCAAGAGATACAGGTCGGAGACGAGTATCGCAGCGTCAGCGTCGGCGCACTTCATGATGACCCTTGCCGAACACATTCGTATAAAGATTCAGCCCGAGACTGAGGCCAAGCACAGCGCTCTGGACACGATGGACTCCGACAGCAAAGCCAGTTTCGACAATTTGGACAGCACGCCCCTAGGCAACAAGGCGGCGACGGAACAGCCGAAGACGGAGATCAAGCAGTCTCGCATCGGCCTCTGGGACTTTTACGAGGAGATCGAGATCGGCGGCGCACGCTTCGCGCTAGCGCCACTTCTACAAAAACCATGAGCTCGTCGAGTGCCTGCCGTACCTTGCCCGAATGTTCAAGGATGTGCTCAGTGTACCGGGCTGCACACCGCTTGTACTCCTCTACGTGGTTACGCGGCTCGGCGAAGCCATTGTACCCGCGGTCTCCATCTGGTATGTGTTGTGGCGAGGTTTAGTGACGTGTGGGACAGAGGCTGATGGGATGACTTGTAGGTTCCAGGGCCAATTCCTGTCTATCGTGAGCCCTTCGTACACCGTCTTTGCTTTATGAGATCACCACTGATGTCGTGCGGGCAGACACAAGCCGCGATTGAAACCCGCACGGTTGACAAGCAGCGGCTCATCTTCATTGCAGCCGGCCAGCTCGCGTGCACCGTCGCCAAATTCGTCCCCGCTTAACGCTCGAATACGCCGCTGGTGGGCCCTCCACTGCTTCCACGCCCACGCTCGTTTGGACCACCCCACGTTCACAAAGAGCGACGTGAAGCGCAAGCTGAACGATATCGCGGACACTTACTGGGGACAATCCGTCATCTGGTGCACGCTCGAGCTTGTGGCGGAGCTCGTCAGTATCTTTATGAGGCTTGTTGCGCAGGCCCTCGTGTTGGTCCAGATTCTACGAGGGCAGCGAGATGGTCCGCTTCTTGTTGTGCTGACGCTGGCTTCTGAGGGCCTGGTACATGCGGCACGACTGCCTATCTTCCGGCCCGTGCGCGGTATGTCTCTGGCAGAGCACTCGTGTTAAGTATACTAATGCGAGGCTCGTAGTCTGGCTTGCGAAGAATGTCGACGCAGACTACATGCGTATGCGTGGCTGGAAGGAAGTTGTTGCGCAAAATATGTACCGCAAGGAGTTCGTCGCTGGGAACCTGGCGGACCACGCGACTTCCGGTGAGTACGTGTTCATTCATTATGATCCAGTCTGATGGTGCTTCCCTCAGAATATAAAAAGGCAGCGGAACGCGTTGGAGACGATGATGCAGAATGGAAAGACCTGGAGTACGAGATACGGTGGCCATTAGCGAGCATCTGGTCAGTCTTCAACCAGCCGCTTCTTCAGCTCCCTCAGGTGTGTATCTCGTGCGCGTTCATGCTACGTTACTGTTCGACTGACGTTGCGTAGTTCGTCTTCATCCTGCGAGCGGCGCAATTCCCTATGAGCATCCCGCTCTCCCTCGCTTCTCTCAGTCTGGTTCAAGACGCTGCCAGAGAATTTGCGTGGTCCTTCCGTGTGATTGTCAATCGAACATGGAGCATCGAGTCCAGACTCACCGCTGTGAAGCGAATGTACGAGGTGGTGGAGATTGCGAACGAGATACCAGACGGGAAGGTTCCATTCCCTGAAGAGGCGTCCGAAATTCGACATGGCGTGGCTCTCGAGTTCAGGCAAGGGCTACTTCGCGTTATCCACAACGTTATATTCGAGCGTGGCTGACTGTACACTGCAGGAACGTCTCGTTCAAATACCCAGGAACAGATAGATACGCTCTGCGGAATATCTCGTTCAGTATTCGCCCGGGCCAGCTCTGCGTACGTCTTTGACTTTGACTATGCATCCTCGAATGTACTGATTTGAAGCGCTACTAGGTCATTGTCGGCGCGAACGGCTCCGGCAAGAGCACCATACTAAAACTTGTTTCCCGCCTGTACGACCCGAATGAAGGTGAAATTCTCCTCGGAGGGCACGACATCCGCACTATCAAACTACACGACCTTCGTCAAGCGATGTCAGTTCTGTTCCAAGACTATACCATCTTTCCGCTCTCGGTGCGCGACATAGATGCCCTCAATTGCCTTTCACAGAGATCTGATATTATAATAGATCCGCGACAACATCGCTATGGGTGACCCTGCCACCTCTCAGGACGACGAGCGCGTCCTCCTCGCGGCCAAGCTCGCAGGCGCAGATACTGTGGTGGATAAGCTCCCAGATGGCTACAACACATACCTGAAGCCAGCGGTATGCGTCGAGTATTCGGGTGCAGCTGAAGGGCAGACCACGTTCACCGGTCGCAAGGTCGACTACAAGAGGCTGCTGGTGTAAAGGCATCTGACTCAACTGAGCTGAGCGGGGGGCAGATGCAGCGACTGGCAGTGGCCCGGACGTTCATGCGGTCCGTCGTGCAGGAAGACTCGAAGGTCGGCTTGCTGTTGTTCGACGAGCCCAGTGCCGCGCTCGATCCAGCTGCAGAGCATGGTAAGGAACAGGAGCTCTTTCCCCTAGTCTCATACCAATACCCTCCATGTGTAGTGCGAGGGGTTTGTTCCGAACCTACTCTTTCCCCAACTGCGCTCCTGATGCTGACTTTGACTATGAAGACCTCTTTGAACGACTCCGGGAGCTTCGGGGCAACAAGACGATGGTCTTCTCGTCGCACCGCTTCGGTAACCTCACTAGACACGCGGACTTGATCATGTGAGTACCTGCCGTACGAAATTCAGTATCACTCTCAGCTGAACTGTACTTCCTGTAGGTACATGGATGACTCGGGCATTCGTGAGTCAGGAACGCATGATGCATTGCTCAAGGCCGACGGGGAATACGCGAGACTATGGAGGCTGCAGGCTGAAGCGTTCATCTGAATCATCCGAACCAACAATATCATAGATGCAATAGTTGAGTACCTGTTGAACAGAGCATGATTCAATAGGGAACCAGTCATCGTACGCAGTCCTTTTTGATCATGTCCGCACACTTCTCTGCTACCATCACCACCGGAGCCATCGTATGCGCCCCCAGAATCTCTGGGAAGATAGACGCGTCGCACACGCGCAGACCGTCCACACCGTGAACACGCAACTCAGCGTCGACGACGCTCGGGCGTTCTCCATGCGGCTGCTGGCCCATTCGACAAGTCGAGGTGTAGTGGAAGACTGTGCGAACGTTGGAGCGAATGAACGCGTCGAGGTCTTCGTCGCTTTTCCCTTCTGGTACGATGAGGTCCTCGAGCGGGTATCCTTGCTTCTGCACGTCCGCGGCAACGCGAAGGCCAAGGCGCAGTCCTTTGCGAAGTGCGACGTAGTCGTCCGGGTTCGAGAAGAACCCAAGGTCGACTTCCGGCCGCTCGCGCGGATTCCCTGTAGCTAGTCGGACGGAGCCATAGGACTTCGGACGGATATGGGCCACGAGTAATGTGAAGAGACCCTTGCCCGGGATGTCGTAGTCGATGGAATTACTGGTCAAATGCATGAGCTCAATCTCCGGCCGGTTCTCCGGAACTGAGGCATCCAGCTCCTTAGGGTCCTTCGACGAGAATGAGCCGTCTGCATCGAGCAGACGTGATGGAACCACCGTGCACGAGGCCTGGAACGGGAGCGAGAACATGCCGCGGCCGGTGAAGACGTACTTCACGAGCTCGGCGCCAGCCTTCAAAGGACTGACTTCGAGCTCGTGAAGGGAGTCGGTGATAGGTACCTGGAATGTCAGGGGAACGCCGATATGGTCTTGCTATAAAATAAGGTCAAAACATAACTCGGTATGTAAGATGCGGAAAAAACATACCAGATAGTTACCCACCGCAGGGAGGTCGTGCACAGGAGTGATGCCTTTGTTGCGGAGATGATCTTCTGGACCAATTCCACTACTCATGCCGTTGTCAACAAGGAATCGATGATGCCATGCGCGAAGGTATACCTGAGCATGAGCAGCTGCGGTGACCCGAGTGCGCCAGCGCACAAGATCACCTCCCTACGCGCTCTGGCGTAGTAATGTATGCCGGCCTTCCTGGGAACGAACGCCTCAAAGAACACGCCAGTCGCCCGGCGGCGACTGTCCACGGAGGATACCGCGATCTTAGTGACAAGTGTGTTGGTGCAAATTTTGAGACGAGCACGACGTTGATGGGTTAGAGCGCCGGGCAGGAACGCGCGGTCGACAGAATCTCGGTGATAGCTGCCGTCCTCGATGATGTCGAAGGCTCCGGAACCTGCGGCGGGCATCTCGGGCGAGTTGATGTCTTCGTAGTTCTTGATCCCGGCGTTATGGAAGGCCCTGTGTACACTTCGGACGTAGTCATAAGCGATACGTACTCTACATCTGCAAAGAGAGGGCCGCTTACAATGGCACCACCTTGTAGGGAACATGATCAAATTGACGGTTATGCCATACACCTAATGGATACCGATTAGATCAGCATGTCCTGCAAATGATTCGCCAAACGTACGCACCTTCCTTGCCACGGAAACTTGAACTCGGATGGCTCCGAGTGTTCTCTGACTTGACAAAGTACGGTTCAACATCGCTATATCCCCAGCCTGCGCTTCCTAGGTCTCGCCAGTGATTGTACTCTCCCGGACATCCTGGTCAATACCAGGCAGTCTTCAGTACGTGCAACGAGTAGGAAGATCGCTCTTACCTCGAGTGTATAGCAAGCCATTGATCCGAGACGTCCCTCCAAGGGCCTCAGCCCGCATGACTTGCAGATACCGGCTGTTTGCCTCGCGCATGGGTAGAGACCACCACTGTGCTGCGACCGACCCCGAACGGTATGGGTTCCCGGATATGAGAGGAACACGAGAAGCCCACGTGTCCGCAACGGGTCCCTGCTCAATGACCAGTACGGAGACATCCTCCATCTCGCTCAACCTCGATGCGAGGACACAACCCGCTGTACCTCCTAAAAGTGCTATTAGCTTCTTGTGGGAGCGATAAAACAAGGACATACCTCCAATGATGATGAAGTCGTAAGTCCGCGCATCCGACGGCACGTCCTCCCACGAATTCGCTGGCAGCGGCGTACCCACGTCGGCTGGTCCGAGTTCAAGAACCTTGGGCATCTGTGTAGCACTTGGAAGCCCAGAGCGTTACAAAGTCGAATGCAGACCAAACCAAGTAGCGGATTGTGGAGTAGAGGGGGAGCAAGCGTATGGCTACCTACGGCGGCTGTTGGTAGAGCGGACGGGGAGACGAAGGAATGGACGACGGGCGCCATGGACTGTGGGCGCAGGCTATATATTCTTCCCGGGACGGCGGCGACCTCGTCCCTCATGCTTCTGCTTCTTCGTGGTAATTACCCTGTTGACTTGGTACCGCCATCGGGGTTGAAGGCCAGTGAGTTTCATACGTTTCATCCCAAGTTCTCTCTCGTCTTCCCTGCCAAGCTGATGGTATCTCATGCCCCTGACAGATGGATTTGGAGGCAGAGATATTGGAAGTCCGTAGTCCGAAATCGGAGGATTGTACCCACACCCATCCAATACTACCACCACGATGCTGGCACGACGAGCCGCAGAACAATGCTCATTATTAGCACGGGCGGCCGCCAATGTGACCGAGGTTCGATCGTCACTCAAATACACGAGTAAGTCGTCGCTTGGCTGTCAACCCTGGAGGTCAACACATCAGTCTCGCCGGGTCGTACCAAGTCTTCAATGAGTACCTCACCTCCTACCTCTATACCGACATCAACTCCCCCGACTGGGAACTACACGGTCGATCCCGCGTTGAACCTACTCCTCATCGGAACCGTATGGTCGTCTTTCCTGGTCCCCATTGCCATCGCTCTCTTCTTCTTCTCCGACTCTCGGATGCGTCGTCAGCCAATATTCATCTTGAACACCTGCGCAATTGCCCTCGGACTTGCTGTCGGGGCAATCAACATCTACAACATCGTGAGTGTCTTCTACGTTGCTCAGAGTCATGGCTAACATGGAGGACCCGTAGACGCGGTCCATCTCTGGCAGAAACGTAGACCCCAGTATCACGACCGTACTTACGGCCCTCTGGTTCCTCACACCCATCAGTGTCCAGGCCATCTTGCTCTTCAGGGTCGTCGCCGCGTATCCGCCCCGCCTTCTGAACTGGAACAGACGATTCCTCATCTACGGCCCGTTCATAGTTCTGCTCATCGCACGGCTCATCAACGCCTCCATTTGCGTAGCGAAGATCGCCCAAGGTGTTCATACCCTGGCGAACACCTTTCTGGCATCCCAGCTCGAGTGGGACCTGCCGTATCCCAAGGTGGAGTGGTTCCTGCAGCTCTTCTACGACACGTACGTCCACAGCCATCTTCGCGGTCCGAGATATGTATACTGATTCTCCATCCAGTTATGCTTCGACCCTGTTTATCCTTCGTCTCGGCGAAGGAAGGAAGGTCGAAGCTAGACTGGGCGGAGATGACACTGTCGCAACGGACGTCTCTCGGAGTGCGTAGTCCATCCGATATGAATACCGCCCTCCGCTGACCTCCGCAACGCACAGACTCGTACGCGGAACGACTTCGAACGCTTTTCTGGATCGCGGTCTCCAACTTCGTCTTCCCGGTGATGCTCAACATCGCCCAGATCATCTTCATCTTCCGCGACCGCAACTTCATTCACGGAACGTACATCACGATGGTCAACAACTACGTCGAGATCATCGGCGTCCTGCTGGCAACGCTCTGGTGTTCCGGGACGAAGTGGCAGGGCAGCGATTTCTCTCGGAGAGCATCTGACACTGGTCCGATCGTTTTCGGACCTTCGGAGTCCATGGGCTCTGTGAAGTTCACGAATCCTACTTTACTCGAGTCCCATGTACCGACCGCCAGCCAGGTATAATGGTCTGATTGAGGGCGAGAAGCCATCGTTCCGCCGGAATCTGAAACCGCATGGGCGCTGCTTCGAGCGCAAGGTGCACTGACCCTTGCGTGAACGCGGAAGTGGCCAATATAATTCTCCGAGAGGAGATCCTTCCGCTGACGGCCCTCACTGGAAGCCCGAATGACTAGCTTGGGCAAATAAATCCCGCGGGCAGTGCAGACCATGAGCATGGATCTGGCGAACGATGCCAAACGCTTGTTGAGCGGGTTCGTGCCTCACGTATGATGGTGGATAGAATTCAGAGCAGAAGATGAGATTACATACATTGCGTACATCATCCTGGACTGCGGCCTCGGTGCCCTCCACCCGCACGCCCGGCTCGCAGTCTGTCCGGGTCTTCCGTCCTGCTGGCCAACGTGATCTTGATCGAACGACGATAGCGGATTAGGCTACACGAAACGTCGACTGAGCCGACATACCGTCCGTCGAGAGCAGCTCCGGAAGGCTGGGTTTGATGATGCCCAGAGAACGTCTTGCTGAAGAACGTGAGCAAGATGCAGAGTGTCGAGGAGTATATGAGGAAATTTCGGCGGCATGAGGATGCAATAACGAGTTCAAGGTCGGGAACGGGGGCTACCTTCGTGTTGCGGGGCGTAGTACAGTGCTGCGAGGATCGCCGCCGCAGCTCGACGGTCCAGATGTTTGTGTAGTGTACTTGATGCGTTGAATGTCGCCCAATGGGAGACTCGCGATGGCGACTGATTACCGTGGAGATGGTACATGTACCAGGCAGAGATTTGAGACATGTGAGTGGGACCAGTCCGAGCGGGGAGTGCGTTCCGCGAGTGTCGAGGAAGTCTCGGTCGACTCGACGGAACGACAGCCGTCATGACGCCGGAGATCTGCGTAGCGTCGAATAGCGGTCTATCGCACGGTGTTGCGTCGCCGTGGTGCTACAGGAAGTGCTCTCGCTGAGTCAACAGCTACGGATGCCGCCGTTCTCCGTCGAATGGGAGATGACTAACTCGTTTGTTCGAGCTGTCATGCTGCACGAGGACCCTCACAGTCTTCCGGTTGCACTGCAATGAAGTGGAACCAGTAAGCGCACTCGAGTTTGAGTTTGAGACCGACGTGGACGGAGGGAAAGAGTGGGAGAACATCGGGAACGAAAAATACAGGACAGGGGACCTCCTCCGATCGTCATGGAAGCGCCCTTAACGGCTGCCACATTGCGCAGCATCCGGAGGAGCCCTTGGCGTTCGATTCGTATACAAGGACGACCACACTTCTCGGTCCTCCGCCAGAAACAACCATCACCACGAACTAGCATGGAGTGGCAAAGCCCCGACATCGCGAAGAAGTACAAGGCAGGCGAGGTCCTCACCGGCCCCTTCGCGCTGCATGCCATACGCCAATCCGGGCTCGACAAGGCGGACGGCAGCGAGGAGCTCGTAGTTCTCGACAACGCGTGTGGCACGGGCGTCGTCACGCTCAACCTCTACGAGACATTGTCTCCGGCCGCGAAGGCGAAGCTCGAGGTCCTGTGCGGGGACTTCTCCCCGGGGATGGTGAAGAGCGTACAAGAGCGCATCGAGCAGAATGGTTGGACGGGTGCGAGCGCGAAGCCCGTCGACGCGCAGGTATGCCGGACTCAGGCGGACAGGGGCTAACGCTGACGATGGCGAGCAGAGGATGGACTTACCTTCGAATCACTACACCCACGTCTTCACCAACTTCGCCCTCGTTGGCGTTGCCGACCCGCGAGCCCTGCTCGCCGAGTCCTTCCGCGTCCTCCGTCCCTCCGGGGTCCACGCGTTCACGATCTGGAAGCATGTCGGATGGTTCCCGATCGCTACGGCTGCGGTCGCACGCATTCCCGGGGCTCCGCGGGTACCGCCATTCGAGGAGTTCACCAAACTGTTCTTGAAGGAGCCTGGAGAAGGCGACAATTGGACCGACATGGCGTTCGTCGAGGAGCAGGTCCGGAATGCCGGCTTTGAGGACGTCCATATCGCCTTGCACAAGAACGCGACCAAGGCACAGAATCCCGAGGAGTACGTGAAGGCTTATGGCGGGATGACGACGACGATGCTGGGAAATGCGTGGAACGAGGAGGAGAAGGCGAGGGTCAGTCCCTACATCGAGGCAGCCTTGATGGAGGAGCTGAAGAGTAGGTTCGGGGATGGAGAGGTGCCGCTGGACTGGGAGGCATGGTGCATTACTGCGAGGGTTCCTGCCAGCAAGGCATAGGATGATGATCTTCAGAGCCGACTCGTGATATGGCCGCAAGGTATCTCAAAGATCAGAAACCATTGGATCGGATGTCCTGTCCATAAGGACTTTCTGAGAGATGTTGGGATATGGATGAACGTATGATACATACATGCTCGCATTGCAACCCTCATCGCACCCAGTCCTCCTCAGACGTTCCGTGCGTTGGATTCGACCTCCATGGCGCCGAGGTCGACCAGCGCGTTTTCGATTCGCAGGAGCACTGACAAGCTTCGCTGAGATTGGTAGACGATGAGGACGTAGAGTCATGGTCGAACGGCAAAAGGTGAGCACCGTCCGGATCATGGATGGTGCGCGTCGAACAAAAAATCCAACAATGGCAATCGAAGCGCCCGGGCGAATTTCGCCTCTTCGGACCAAGCCACGTAAGTAACAGCCAATGCTTGCACAGGCTACAAGACACAACGAATCATAGTCCCCCCTCCTTCGGATCTACACTATACATAGCTAGAGTGGTACGTTGTCGTGTTTTACTTTCTGTCCGCGGACTTCCGACCTAAGTAATCAATCATTCACACATGCTCCTCTAGAGATCTGCCCATGTCCATGTCATCCTCAAAGAGCACAGACGGAACTTCAAAAAGACCGGGTGTCAAGCTTCTTGTGAGCGTCGGGGCTCCAAGGCCGCTGGAGGCTCCAGCCGCCTGTGCCCTGGTAGCAAGCTCGCTCAGATCGAGGAGGAAGCGGGAAGTGACTATCGAGGTGAGTCTGCGCCGCGGCAAAAGGTAGTCAGCGATATGCTGCGGGCTGACACGCAGGTGAGGTACTCACGCATCTCTGACCGGCCCTATGTATTGGAGGAGTTCGGCTTTGATCGCCCCCATATCCTGCACTCAGTCAGTTCTGCGTGCGTGTGCCTAGGTTATGGGGAATAGGACATACGTTTTCCTCGAGTCCCCAGAGCACAGAAGCCATCACGATTGGGAGGCTAGAATTCGAAATAGTCAGTAAGGACTAAACGAGAGGTAGGTAGGACCGCGCCATTCGGACGGACTCACGCAAAGCACAGGATGCCTTACAGATAATGTGTGAGCTGCGTATGGGGTTTTATGGACGCTTTACGTACCGTTCCTCATCAGCACAGATGCCAGCGTGATCGGGCTAGCGTGCCAATATGCGCGCAACCTAGGTGTCTTCATCCACGTCATGATGAGGACAGCAAGTTCGGACAGTATCATAGCTATCCGAGATATGCGTATCGCTGTACGGAACCCAGAATATGTCAGCCAATAGACCGAGGGCGGCGTTGCCGGCTCATTCGAGCTCAGCAGAGCACTCACTAAATTTGCATCATCAACGCCAGCGAAAAGCGTAAGATGTGCGTCCTGTGCTTACCACGTAATCAACGCGAGTGCATTCGTATCCTGGCTCAGTGCTGCTCGGCAGCCCACGAACATAGGGAAGACCGTCGCCTCGAGCTTTGACAGTTCATACTGTTGGTAAGTATTTCACCGTTTTTCAACGATTCGGACATAGCTCAGGATACAGCGCAAGATGGCTTACGATATTTGGACTGATGGAGACTTCATTCGAAAGGAAGATTATGACCGCCAAGAGGCACTTGCCCCCAGAGAGGGCGTAGGCTCTGAGAGCCAGGAAGACTGGAGCGTCAAGCTGTCAGAGCCGCATGCAGAGACCCCTTGATGTAGATCTCAACTCACCTGCACCGCTAGTATACGCGACGAGTCGCATTATAATATCTGCATGGAGCATGACATTGCAGCTGAGCCGGTATGTCAGTAGCCGCAGATTCCACCATAGGAGTCACCACAAGCGAGAGATCTCACCTCTGCAGATAGTGTGAGTTTTGGACAGCGAGCATGCTGCAGGAAAGCGGGGCTCACCTCAGTTTCTGTTTGATACCACACGACCAGGTCGACGATGGCGATTGCGAGCCAGCCGTACCGAATGATGACATACAGGACACCGAGCAAGTTTGGCCTCCTGCCCCAGATGTAGGGAATCTCGCGAGGCAGGTTCAGGCAACAGTCGTACAACAACAATGCTGCGTTACAACTTGTCAGCAATCGCAGAATTTATTCGGAAACACGCAGAGTAGCGTACATATAATTGCGAATGAGACGAGCTTGAGGTCGTAGCTGACAAGACCGTGAGCGTCCAACAGAAGAAGTATGACCACCTGAAGCTTACGCCAGCGTCGCATTCAGAATCGACGTGACATCGGTTACGGTATCCGCAGACATGTCAATTTGTTGGGAGCGTCGTCAAGACGGGTAAGTAGTCGTTCAGCGGAGGAGGGTGACGAGATGGGGAAACATTGTCTTGCTCTCGTATCTATACCTCTCCCAGCGGAGCGCCAGGAGCTCATCATCGGGTGGCGCTCCAATCTTGGATGCCGCACAGCAGCACGCTGCAATATCATGATGCGAGTCACCCCGAATGGCCGGACAAAACCTTATGGACATCCGAATATGACTTCCAATTGGTCTTGCAGGGAACCTAACAAAGGTGCAGAGCGCCGAGGAGCACGCGAAGGTATATGGCGGGATGTCAATGTCGATGCTGGGGAATACATGGACCGGGGAGGAGAATGCGAGGGTCAGTCCGCACTTGGGGCGGCTTGGCTGGACGAACTGAAGTGAAGAACAGGATCGGGGATGGCGAGAGTCCTCTTGACTGATAGGTACGTTGTATCACTGAGGGAGTTCCAGCAGAAAAGTATGAGAGCTTGAGAGTACTTGAGAGTCGAGATTGGGTCATGATTGTAGCGTTTGAAGCCGTTCAACCGGAACTTCGTGGACGCGGTGCTGATAATCGCATGGGGCAGACTTCTCTAAATTGAGCTCCCGTCGCGCTGCGGACATAGACGGCCAGGCAATAACGACTACCCAGGGGCAGCGCTGGGGTATGTAGCTGGCGATAGTCAGTGAGTACGAAGGAAGGAAAGACGTCTGTGCGACTGAGACTCACCTGAGCGTCGCATTCAGCCCTGATGTGTCTTTGGTGTACGGTGACATGTCGATCACCCGGAGGGCAGCCGCAGCAGTTGGTTGTTGTCTTGCAGCAGTATGTTTAAGTCTCCAGCGCAGCGCTAGATGACCGTGTGTCTGGGACGGGAGGCTTCTTTGGACGCTTGTTGGACGCTGTGCCAAATCAGGATGTGAACCACCCTGCATAGCCTGGCTGACCACACGAACGTTCCACAGTGAGCCAGAACTCGAGCTATCCCGCGCACCCATCTCGAAAGCCGCATCGAATGTTGTTGTATCACAAGAGCATCCCGCAGTGCGCTGACAGCGGGCTCGTCCGCTCAATCCAGAAGCTATCATGATTCTGTACAGTCTCGCGTGGACCATAAGGCCCCGTTTGGCAAACGGGTTGGGATTTGGTTGGGAGTCGGTTTGCCCGCCAAAATCCTTCTCGTGATGGGAGTGGAGTCGGTTTGGAGTATGGGCGGCTAGGGACGTTTGGCAGGCAAACCGACCTTCTCCGACTCCCAACCAAATCCCAACCCGATTGCCAAACGGGGCCTAAGTCTCCGATACGAGCCGCCGTCGCACCACTAAGTGATCATGACCCGCCGAGACCAGCGCTGTGCAGTGATGAACACTTCCCCTGGAGGACGATCGAACATCTCCGGATACATCTGGGACGGGCGGAAACGATCTGACCAGTTGCCCAAGTACGCGCGGAACCTGTACACGCACTCGAGCGGTTCCTCGGCGTCCTGACCAGGTGCCGCATTCACCGTAGAAACGACCACGACAGGCTGCCTCGCGACGAGCGGCGTCTCCGGGGCTGACGGGAAGATGATCACCGCATCGATCTCGTGCACGCCCTCGCCGCCCAGCTTCCTGAGGTCCGGCATGGCGTACAGCGAGCCACTCTCCGGAAGATGCAGGTAGATGCGGTCGGGAGAGCTCGTCTCCGAGTTGCTCACGAACACCTTGGGAAACGAGAGGATCGTGAGCTCTCGCCTCGTGATGAGCCCATCGGCGGTGCACGTCGCCACACCCGCAGAGCGAACGAACTCTTCTTCGATGCCGCCGAACGACCGCGGCGCCCAGCGGAAGCCGGGGAACGACAGCCGCGCGGGGGCGTTGGCGAGCACCATCGCTGCAGGGACAGTCTCGACTTGCAGGAGAAAAGCCCGCATGCGCGCGTCCTGCCCGGTCTCGTTGAGGAGCCGCGCGACGTCGACGCCCAGGAGCCCCGCCACAGCGACGGTCTCGTCCTGTGCCTTGCTGGTAGTGCGACGCATGAGCAGGCCCGCAATCTGGTCGAACGTGTATTGCGCGCTGGACCACTCGCCGCTCGCGTCGTGGAGGAGCAGCTGGAGGCCCGGAGACATGAGGAAGTCGTTGCGGACGGGGCTGTATATGTTGATGATGCCGTGGGAC